>JABASD010006140.1:0-10793 GCA_019776165.1 Pogonognathellus flavescens
ATTATTTATGAATCGGCCTTACAAAGTTTGTTTTTAAAAGTTGACGTGAATATAATTTCATTTGGGGCACTTTTAGTTGCGGCGTTTTCATATGTAATCATGTAGTCAGATGCAATTACACATATAAATAATAATATAATACATATAAACTCATTATTATCTTAAATCTTTCTTTACCAGTTCAAGTCTATACATGCAGTCGTGATGAGTATCCCATACACATTTTACATTGTTGTAATTTCTTACTTATAGTAACCATTCTCTGAGAATGCATGCGATCAGAAGAGCATTTAATACTAAATGATGTTGAGTAGCAGTTTCTCATGCAAACTTTGCCTTATTCCAAATAAGAAACGATAAACTGATTGAGTCTGTCTGCAAACGAACACTTCTCAAGATACCCCTCGGTGAATATTGATGAAGACAAATATTGCGCTTAAGAACGAAGCATTAATTCTCGTTCGTAGACTGTCGGATCATATCAAGAATGTAATTGCATCACAATAGTACAATGCATTTCGTACAATGAAAAGAAGTCGAGTCTTACGTTGCACAATCAAAACAATCCATACACTTTTTACAATACTTTATTGCGTATCAAGATTTACTCTTGCGATTGTGAAATGATATCAACATGATTGAAGACAAATCTGACGTATGTAAATACGTTTCATGTGTACGCAGAGAAAAAACCCATCCAGTCAACTATAAAACATGTGGATGAGAGAACTTTAAACGCACAATTTCCTTAATATGCATCTCTTAATACTTTATTATATGCCAAATACGACACTCGTTTGCAAAACTATGTTAGTTTTATTACCTTATACATATCCTTTGCTTTTTATCTTATGCACATAATTGTAAATGGATGCTTCTGTCTGTGTAAGTAGCATTTATTAACAACTGCAATTTTAATATCACATTGTACTACGGAATATTATGTTCAGCACAATTTTTAAGTTTCAAATGTATAATACTTATTATTACTATTACTATGTGAAATGTGATATATGAATAAATATCATGGTTTTATTTCCTTTCAAACTCAGGTAGGTACTGATAATTGTGCGTTGTGTCACACAGGCAGACTATTTATCATTCAGTAATGCTAATGCTGTAGCTTGCATATTTTCTCCACGCGCATTAATGTAACCTTGTCAGATATCAGCGTAATAATTCTTCTACTTATAGAAACCCATATAAAATTTTAGTCTGTTCCTACGGCCTAAGCCAGAGTGACTGCAGTTAGCTAGCACATTCTCTTGATTGTTTTATATGGAGATTACAGCAGTGCTAAAGAAGAAGACGTGTAACTGAGGTAGGAAAGGGAGGAAGGCGGAGGCTAGTGCATGAAACAATAATTTTTCAAGAAGTCTCTTATCAGATTGCATGTCTGGAAGTCAGTTCAGCAAACAAACCGCAAATTAAATCCAGAGTTTGATACCATGAATATTGCTACTAGCGTAAAATACTACTACGACATACAGAACCACAGCATTATATAAAACCATCACTAGTAAGAACTTTCAACATGTGAATGCAGTCGCTATATACTTTACACAAAAACTTACGTAGGTATGTATCATTCGTTAAATAGACACCAACACCATATAAGTTCATACACACTTAATACTTCACTACTACTTATACCAACAAAAAATCCTTTCCTTAGGTGACTTAAGGTAAGTAGCTATATCAATATTACAAACCACGTATACAATACACGTGTGCTAAACTACTATAGCTACTATATATATTCCTACTACCAATGCTGTTTATTTTGCTTAATTGCTTTCCATCCTTTTAGACCAAGTCTAAAATAATAGAAAAACGAACATTTCTAATAAGTAGTACACAGTGAAATTGACCCCTAATAGTTTCGCACTCATAATTGTGTGCTTAATTAACCATCGTATGTAGATAGTTGTATAAGAACACTCTGTCCGTCTTTACGCCCGTCCTTCCGTCTGTATGCATAATAACTCGGTCAACCACTTCATAATATTTGACACTTCTAATTTAACCACATGATACTGATTAATCCGGGCATAAAATCTAATCTTTGTGAAAAATAAATATTTACTTTCTATTAATATCACTGCGTTCTTAAGTTTCATCACTGGTGTAAATGTACATGAAACTACGATGGCTATTTACACCCGGTTTTGACCGGTTTAATATTTGATGGTCATGTAAAACATGCTTATGTAAGCCTTGCAAGAAATCACCAATAGAATTATATAGCGATGGAACTCCAATTTCAGTTTCTATGAATATTAATAGTGTTCGTTTACACTTCCTTCATGCTGTCATGTTTGGTTAGGAGCGATTATTACGTTTCACACAGAAGCCGACTTTTGGCAAACCTTTGTGAATACAAACACTATAATATGAATTAATGTTGCCGAAAGTATTGTAATAGGTACAACATTATGAAAGTTAAATGAATGCATCGATAGGGTCCCATAGTCCTATGTGGACATATAAAATGGTAATTATAATGGTTGTTGTAGACAAAAGTTGAACTGTAACATATTGCTTGTTGTGTTGAACTATGGAAGTGCATAAACTGTAGTAGTAGTATGTAGTGTTAGTAAATTGATGAGCAAACGGGACAAAGGTATGATGTACAAATACATAGTAGGTAGCAATGCAAGCGTGACTTCAGAAATGAGACAGCTTTAGGCTTCAAAGTTGAAAATTACATAACACATTGAATTGAGAATATTAGGTGACATATTGAGTCTGGCTGGGGTGTACACCAGCGAAAAATCGACGGCCATTTTCGGGAAAAAATCCCTCCCAAAAAATATCGATTGAGACAACCATGAATAAGACTCCCGGTTTTTTCACCCTAAACATCAGGTTTAGTCCGCAGCCGAATCCAGTTCTGTAGGCAGTTGGATTTTAACGCAAACATTTCACAAGTAAAATACTACACTCTTTATTCATTTCATTTCTAGCTTGGTTAAGTATAAGGTAAGTAACCTTACAGTTCAAACGGTGCTTGTCTGGCATGCACAAACAGTAAATGTACGTGCAGGACAGAATAAAATGAAAACAGAAGCCCGGTAAGACCTGAGCTAACCGCACAAAAGCTCACACTTTGTTATTAGTCACGGAAACAAACACTTAGAAATGCCTCTTACTCTTTCATTATCTACTGCATTTTCGTATTCAATATCCAATCCAACTCCACCAAAATTAAACAATATGCATATATGCCACATTATATCTAACAGCTACATGAACTTCTAACCTGAATCATTACACAATGACTTTATATTTCAATCCTATTTATATTCATTATGGTATTCCTCTCTCCTCTCTCTCATGTATTTCAACAATCATGACTTGACTAGGGAAGCAGAACCACCAGAAAAAATTATTTACGTTATTTTCATGTACACTTTTAAAAACATCATCAGTTTGAGAAGCATTCTTCATACTATTCTTTACTATAGTTGGTAAATAGTAATTTCTGGTAGTGGTAGTGCGTAGTGAAAGGTACCACCATGAAAATAATGAGCTAGACTGAAACACTTGAAGCCAAAAATGCATTCAACAGAACAATTCCGTATACCTCCTATCAATCACTAATAATTCCCAGCATCCGTTAAAAACCGACGACATGGTGAAACGTTAAAACGCAACGGCCAAGTTACGTATTGAAATATTTATCTGCCATTTAGGCTGAAACTAGTTTTAGTATTCCATGTACTATAGCACTTTGTAGATACACAGTAATACATAATATAAAAAGTCTTCTCTTCAAGTTCGAAGTTTGGGAAGAATATGTGTAGTTGCATTGTAAAGCTACTTATGTGAGCCTGGAGAACAAAATGTTATGTAGAGTATATAGACAGAGATTTAAAGTTATGTATTGCTAATGACTTTCGATGCGTAAAACTAACTAGGACATAAAACAAGCGAACAAAAGGGTCGTTTTGTAGTTAAAATGATGGAGACCACTTGCTTATGCTCTTGGTGTTTGGTTACCCATGCTAATGATATTCTTTCAACTGTCAATTTCGTCTAGCGAGTTTGTTCTCATTTGCTCTGCTGCTTTTCATTTCTTTGAATACTTAAAAATAATGGGAGTGCATTAGAGAGATGTTGTAAGTACAATGATGATCAGTGTTGCTCCATGTTATTCATTTCAATAGACACCAAAACAAATTCACACAATGGGAATGAATTTAAGTGTTGTACGTACATAAAAATCAAAAATATTGCAATGGAGGCAGTAATAAAGCTCACTGGACGTATATGAACATTCTTGAAAATTCTGCGTAAACTATACACACGTATAAAAAACATGGCAAGGTATAAGCAGATAAGTATACGCTATCAATTACTGACACCACGTTATACTACTCATCAACATGAACCGTTTGCTTGCAGTAGGCAAATGACATGCTAACAAGAAGAAGGCGTTTAAAGTGGATGTGGGCTTGTTGATTGTGTGTGGAAGTTAAAATAATTGAGATTTTCAATCCTTTTTCCAGTTATTTCAACCTGGACTCATTTCCTACAAGAACTGACTCATAGCTATACTGATACATTGAAAAAGTAGATACCCTTAAAAAATGAAAGAAACGAAGACGAAAGTTAGGAAAGGATATAACAATAACTCGTTGAATTTGGATTGATGACGACTAGGAGGAGAAATGAGAAAATATGGATACAAGATAGAAAATGCAATTGCATTATCTTCTACATGGAAAGATAGGCATTCTAACGGAATATATATTTACTTGTGTGGGTAAAGTGTATATCGCCTGTAAGTCAAAAGTATATTAGCAATGTGAATGGTAATGGTGATGGCGAGAATAATTAGGAGTAGTGTGATTAGGTGCATCACTCCCCTCACAAAATTGAGTCATAATTCTCAGTGAGGAAGTACTAAAAATGTGTACGAACATACTGTTACCGCCTTCTTGTTGTAATGATCATGACTTGCCTTCCACTTCATGATATTAAATGGAAAAATATGTTGGAAAAAATTCATGTTGTCAGCCCTTAGAGTTAAATATGTAGCACCTTGATTACTCGCCAGATAAGTTTCAGAAGCCAGAGAGTTCTATGATATATGCATGTGAAGATTGGATACAAGTTGACTTTATTGCACTTTCATTTGAATGTAGCAACACTGAACTGCTTCTGGTAGACTTCGTTCGTTCTCTCTGAGGAGAGTGCGAGAGAGTGAGACTGATTGCGAGACGGTCGTTTGTGGTCTGTCGTGTTCTTGTGAGTTTAGCCTTAAAAAATCTCAAAGCTCCTGCACTATGAACATTGCTTGTATATAGTAGAATTGTTATTCAACTTCATGTTTTGCTTCTCTGAACTAGACAAGAAAAAAGAATAATGAATGTAACACGCTAAATGTTACATTGTTGTGCTTTCTTGTACTACATCGTCTACATCCCATTTGGAACTAATCTAATCCATCCAAAAGATCTGAATATTCATAAGCCCTCTACTACTACTACACTTATATCAGACTTTCACTACGAAGAATTATATTTTCCCTTGAATTATTCCATTTAGTAGTAGCAGCTTATGATTTTCATATAAATTGTCAAATCACTTACTTAGTTGGTTGAATAAAGCTTATAACTCTAGAAGAAATGCTTTGTTATGCTTATTATATTTACCGACTGTATTCCATCCACATAATATCTTTCTCGAGTTTGTCGGCATTAACTACAGGTTGTAATTTTTAATCTGTTTAACACTTATACTTAATTACAAAAGCGGTAGCCACTGCCTACATGAGAATAATACAAAGTGCTTTACTGCATGCATTACTTCACCGTTTTACATGCACAGTGTTATGTTTCATTAGGAAAGCTATACGTTTACCAGGTAGACTAATAAATACATAAATATTACGCATATAATAATATTGTATGTGGTTATCCTCTTAAAGTAGGTATGTCTTGACACATAATGTAGAATATGCAAATTACCAGTTTGGCTATACTGACAAAAGGCTCTTATAGCAGTTAGTTTCTTATCTGTGCAACATGCATATAGTGTGGCTATGTGACATGACATGATTTGTTATGCAGTGCTTTCCAATGATGTGTCGTCTAATTTATTAATGCGTGACGGGGTCTTGTACAGCTTGGCTTGAGGTTTTCCAGCTACTGCATACCGATCGTTAGTATGGAGTAATGGCTTAACTTCAACAGATGAAATATAATACATGAAAGGGAGTTGAATGAGACAGATGTGCTGCAAACAGTCTATGATAAAGCTTTATTTGGAGTATACTCTTACATCACACACTTATACCACAGGGAACAATGCATGTCCAAAAACTAATGAACCTTAAGCTATAAGACGGGTTTCTCAGTTGACGTGATATTGCGAAATATGAGATTACAATTATCAAGCTTTCAATGTATTAGCACCAGTCGTAGACCTCCATTGATAAATAGATAGGAGATTCTTCTCAGGATGATCATGGTGTAATGTTGTATACCTACCATCCTAGGAAATTCGATACTATAGCTTAATTTTGAGCCTCAAAAGTTTCGAGGTAGGTATTCATATTTGGGATTGATTAGTAGGTATACCTTTTTAGCTGCCTACACGAAAAATACCATGAGTTTTGCATGTCGCATACACCCAAACCCTTCCATATACGTCCGTACATTTACTAAGGGTAAGTTATTTCAAAATAAGACACATTAAGGAAAGAAATCGTTTTCTAAGTCAAAGTTTGGCGAAACCAAAACAATAAGTTACTATAACTTATCGAACAAAGACTTATACGGGAAGATTCGCATATTAAACTCGTTAAATGCATTGTATAACCACATATACAATTTTGTGTTATATATATCGTTTTTCCTATATATACAAAAGTAATTTTCGTTAAAACGTAAGTTGATATTATGTGTTGGTATGTTTTACATAATAATCATGCAAATTCTGTTAAGCAATCACGTAAAATTGTATAAGCAGGTATACTACGAACTATGAATGAACCTATTTTTTCAGGTCCACAACCCTGCAAATAATCCGTTGAGGATAAACTTCTCATATTGATACTGTATTACTGCAGCTACAGCTGCAACCCTGCAGGCAGTCGAGTTTTATATATAATTCAATACTTACATGAAAATAAGTTTTGAATTAACTAATTAACAGCTTGCTGACTGTTGCTAATTGATTAATCTTTATTAGTCTAATTTACTAGTGTAAAATGCAGATTATACACAATAGCTCCAAGTAGTTACATAAATCTTTAGTCTTGTCAAGGCAAGGAGTAGAGTAGAGGAGCACGAACGACATGGACGACATCCTTATCAACGTTGATATTTTTGTAAGCTGTCTCATCTCATGATCTAAAGGACAGTCGTGTCAGTCGTGTGTATTGTGTATATGTAAATAGATGAGCTAGATGAGCAAACCTCAATGGCATGGCTGAGGCATCTAGCACAAAAGTTGAGCAGCTAACCTTCTTTTTTCTTTCTTCCAGCGCTAGATGAATCTACAGTCTCTAAATACAAACTTTTTCAGCTATGGGCATATTCTTTGCTCAGGCACCGGCACGGGCGAACTGCCTTTATTAAGTACCAACAGGTACTTTACAGGAATGGGTATGATGTCCGTCTGTCTGTGCACAAAAGTAGTGCTGACAATGGATCGGGTTGGTAGTGCAGTGGTGGGACAGGAACGCGTTGGTAGTGCAGTGGTAGGACTGGTTTATCTTTCTTCACGTATAATAATAAAATGTTACAATTAATTATAACAAATATAATTAAGTACCGTCCGCCAATATAAAATATCTGAACTGAATTTTTGAAAGCACTATTTTAAAATCTATATCATACCAAAAACCAAGATGTCATAGAAACTGTTTTTTATGTGAAAAAAATAACAGTTTCTATGACATCTTGCCAAAAACTATAAACCGATCTATCTCCACTACTGCTTTTGTACACAGACAAACGGACATCATACCCATTCCTATGAAGTACGTGACAGTACTTAATAAATCTAGAAAATTAAACTAGTTATGCTCTAAATAAGCTCTACCTGTACCTTGACGAAACGAGGAATCTCCCTCTTTTTGTACGTTTTTTAGCCAGCAGCTCACCCTACCCTGGTTGGCTGGTTGGAGTCGTTTTTGGCTCATGCATTGAAAATTGAAAGAGTAGGAAAAATTCATATTCCAATAGACATATTCAAAAATCAATTAAACAAAAATCAGTTATTTAAGGCAATATAGTATAGTTATTTAAAGTGATTTGATTAGTAGCTTATAATCGTGGAAATTTTGAAAGAAATATCTCAATGCATTAGAGCAAATGAATATAGTAAATTAAATTATAATATTTATAATATATTCCCTTGGATGGAGGAACCATGGAATGGTTACTACTCTTTCTTCTACATTGTTACTATTATTGTAGTAAATAAACTGTTACAATTGTAACAAATGTAAAGAGACCGTCAGGTCATTTGAAATATTTTATTTTATGTTTTATTATTTTACAATTTATCACACCAAAACCTGCTAACCGATCCATTCCCACCACTACAAACCCGATCCAATCCCACCACTACTTTTGTGCACAGACAGACGGACGGACATCATACCTGTTTCTATTAGACCTAACGGTCTAATAATATTTTAGCAATAAAACAAATATGAAAAACACGAAATGAGTGGTATTCTGTCTGTGAATTATTAAAATATTAACCAATACTTGAACTGTGCTATTTTATAACAAATGAATGAATTGGTGTATTTAATTTCCAAATTCTATTTCACTAACTTTCAACTCATATCATATTTCAAAAAATGTTACAATTGACAATTGAAGAACTGCAGGTTAGGTATCAATTTTTGGTCACAATTATTATTTTTAATCACGTCGCTGTATCCGCTTAATAGGAAGGAATTGAACGACATACATTTTCAAAAACTATTATTGTACCTGTAATTTCAATATTTTGAGTGCTAATTGTACAAAAAACGATTATGTTACCAACAACATTTTTTTTAATGCCGGGATATACTTGATTTACTGTACTGCTTATTACTGCTGCTGTATTAAAAATTCATTAGAAATGCTAGCGTATGCCGAATTTATTGCAGATGCCCATAACTGACTGTTATTGCATTCGCCGCACTGCAACAGTGCAGTGCAGCAACCTACTGATAGAGAGATTGTCAAAAAGTCCGACTCCAACTTTGAAAGCAGCTGACAGTACCTACCGTTTTGTCACTTTTGGCTTGTCAGACTCAGACAGCTGTCATCGTCATTTCCGTCATCATTGTCCAGTATTCAAACTTTCAAAGGTAAGAGTAAATAATTTCATTTTTAGTCAGTCATAGTTTATATGACAGCGTTTTTTATTTGACATTTCATTTTTTTAGTTGGCCTGTAACGTATAAAAGGGGGCAAGGGTAAAGGGCAAAAATATAATTATTTATTAACAAAAAATAGAAGAAGCTGTTCGGTATTCGGTAAGTAAGTAGCGCATTAGTGTACAAGGCAAGCATTTATTGAAAAATTAAATAAGATTTGTTATCGATTCTATAATCTAAAAAAACTAAATGGCAAAGGTTGAATAATATGGACAATGGAACTGTACTGTAGGTTTGTTCGGAACTTCGAACTTTCTCTGATTTGTACTGAATTACTGAATACTCAGGACTCACAATCAGAACTGAAGTTTGAACCAATGACCAAAAAGTCAGTGAGTTTCATAAATCGTTTGAAATGTGTATAATGTTGTAAATAATACATAATAAGTATAAAGTAAAGTAGGTTGTAGTTGTAGGTACTTATAATATGTACTGCGTACGTACTATAAGTTATTTACATATTTTTAATACTATTTACGTATGTTTGTAATACTACATATTTTTATAATTATTACAAAAGTAAGCTTACTTTTAGTACAAAGTACAAAAGTTGGGCTTTTGGCAGTATAATGTCATTTGGTTTGGGTTCAATAGTTTATCTACCATCAATAAAATATTTATGCATATCTAATCCTCGTTTATAGACAAACATTAGTTGTTCGAATGGGATCGTTTGGAATTTTGGAATATGGAATTTGCCCTTTTACACATTATTTTATCGATTAAATTAACGCAGCATTATACATATTATGTATTTCATGCTGTCATGTCATGTAAGTGCAATCTAATATTATGAGCTATGTCCACTGATGTACATTTTACTTTTAACCATGTAAATATTATGCAAGTACGGTAGTGTAGAGTGTAGATTGCATCTTGCTAGAGATTTTTTTAACAAACTAAAGCAAAGATGTGGGAAAGTTCCATGGTTGTGAATTATCGCTAATTTATTGTAATTTTCCAGTGACCACAATAATAATAATAATAATAATTGGTAGCAAAAACGTGGAAAAGTATATAATAATTAATTATTTTCTACAGTTATTTATTTATGGATTTCTGTTTCTTGTGCAGATCAAACTTCAATAAGACCGCAGCAGCGAAAGCAGATGCTCTGACCCATTTATCCGCTTCAGTAAGCAAATCAAAATCGTTGTAAACCTGCGATTCCGGGTTGCTGTCTACCTCCATTTACCGGTACCTATAATCAGTTCACAGGTACGCAAAGTTTCATAATTTTGTTTAAATACGATTCAGTTTAAAGTGTATTGTACGATGGTAAAGCAAATAACTGCACGGAAGCGGCATACAATGTATTAATTTTGGCCATAAATGCCATTTTCAACTTTCAAAATGTCACAATGTTGTATGTTTTATGAAAAGAGCATAAAATTTTAGT
>JABASD010006141.1:0-10792 GCA_019776165.1 Pogonognathellus flavescens
AAAATATTTCATTGTACATTAGATCATGAATTTAGAAGCCTAAATTTAAAGTTTCAGTTGAAACTATCAAGAATTGCTGGAAATAATGGCGGTTATCCAACCGACACGATTATCCAACCGACACGTCTCTCCCCTACTTATAATTTCATAAACGTGCAAATATTTTTGATTTTCTTTCAAGTTACATAATTTTGCAATTAAATCTGTCTTAATGAAACTTAAACTTAAATACGAAGTTAATTCATTTATATTTTCAGATGGAAATGATGAGATGACAAAAGTCAGGAAAGGACACAATGGGGGTTCCGGAACTGCTGCTGCCAGAGCTAAAATTCGCAAATTGTTATTTCTTGATTACGATAGCATAAATATTCCCGATGATGTACAGGTTAAATTTGGAGTGCATCTTCTTTCTTTGAATGGGGTAAAGCAAATAATAATATTTCTACAATCTACCTGATACTGATTACATACACATTATTCATGTCATCTATCTAAGCAGTATTACAGTATTACATAATTAAATTATACGTTTTCTGATTGGCTATAAACTTAGGACGAAGACAAAGGAACGTTAGAACTTGATGTCCTGTTTACATACGTAAGTTGTTGTAACTTACATACAATTTCGCTCATTTAAGAAATACACGTGGAAAAAGGGAAGAGTTAATTAGAAGTGCGTACATGTTAGATACGGCCACAGACAGTATGATATGAGAATCGGAGCATGGGAGCAAGGGCGTACTCATGATTTCTATTTGGTGGGGACACACAATAAATTTAGTGCAAAAGAGTCTCATATTCGTAAAATTATAGCAAATTTAGGTTAAAATATGCCAAAAATACCGCGAAAATTTTGGCAATTTTTTTGCTATTTTTAGACTTTTTTTGCCTTTTCCCGGAATTTGGGGGGGGGGGGGGGAGCCCCCAGTGCCCAACCCCTCTCGGTACGTCCTTGCATGGAAATATGTAAAAATAAATGTTGCTTTTTTCGAAATCAGAGCTGGAGAGACACTCGATTGCAGTGGAATAATGAGACCACAGGAGTAAATGTATTGAGAATTGGAGCCACCGAAGTTTGGAAGCCCGAAATTACACTTTTCAATTCGTAAGTTCTTACTGGGTATATCTAGTTTGTATTTAAATAAAAATGGTATTGTGAGAATGAAATTAACTCTTGCAACATGATTTCTTATCAACACAGAGCTAGTCCACCAGATCACGTTAATTGCTGGAATTCTCAACCTTTTCTTTATCCCAATGGTACTTTACTTTGGTCTCCACTCTGCCGTATTACAGTGTACTGCAAATGCACTTTTGAAAACTATCCCGTTAAGGAACAAAAGTGCTCGTACAAATTTGCGTCCTTGGTTTATGACGGATTTCTTTTGGACCTTCAGTTGGAGGACAATGTAAGGAAATCAACATTAATGGGTTATATTTTTAGACAAAGCTTGGCATAGACACAAATCAGTTCAGCACGAAATATGTATGAAGTATGAAGCTAAAATGTTTAATTTGATTGATGTCACAGACTACCAAAGCTGACGACAGCCGCTTCACAAGCAACAAATGGGTAATAACAGGAAATACAATGAACCGCAAAGACCATTATGACCCATGTTGCGAGGAGCCCTACCCAGCAGTCCATCTTGACTTAAAAGTTAGGCCGATTACAAAGCAATGCGAACGGTAAATAGTTTGGAGCCAAGCGAACTGCTCAACGTGAATAATGGAAATGATACCGGAGGTAGCTACCAAAACTAAACTGATCTAAAAATTTATTGTTGAAATCATTTGGAAAACGTAATAAACCGGTCAACACCGGGGTGTAGCGAAACAACGAAGTTACATAATATTTTAAAATATTGAGACTTGTATTGAAAAATCAAACTATTGACTTATTGCGTAGTCTGTAAAGATATATTACACTGACTGTTAGTTGACGACTCTGTACGAGAAAATCGTTTAAGCTTTTTGAAAACTTACGTATAATTTCACTTGACTTTCGTATGAAAATTTACATTTGAATTGCTTATAGGCATTGATATTACATATCTTTTCTTTTATATCGGAGAAATACTAACAAGCCTGGTACTGACACCAAGACACATTGATTGAGTCAAAGGTCATGAAGGAGGTGACCAATTAACCCCATCTTCGAACTCAACCTCAAAATAGACCCCAATAGTATGTGTAGCAAATTTTAAGTCTTTAGCTCAATCCGTTCTTGAGTTATCGTGCTTACAGACAGACAGACGGACAGACGGACGGACACACGGACAGGGCGAAATTATACAAACAACATTCGTTGTTTAATAAACCGTTACAACTAACGGATGTAAAAAATGTACCGCCATCTAGTCTCACCAGGGCTAACCCTATCCGTCCCACCACTACAAACCCGACCCATTCTCACCACTACTAGCCCTATCCATTCCCCACACTACTTTTGTGCACAGACGACAGACGGACATCATATCTGTTCATTTTAATGTATCTTGCGATACATGAATAAAGAAGTGCAGTGAAACGCATCCAAGCAGGACAATACAATTTTTTATCTCTGTACACAGCATTAATACAAGGTTATATTATGATTATGACTCTTACCACAGTATTTTGTGTATCTGTACCAGTGGACCACATTACATTATGTATTACACCTATAATAGCATTTTTTAGACATTAGTTTCCTTTTGAGTGTGATTTAATGAGCAAGAGTTATTAATCATAATATTTCTACAACTGATGATACAATACCTATACAGTTTATGTTAACATAAATCATCAAAACCATCGTTTCAATTATGTACAACGAATTCTAAAATTCTTATTGATGCAAAAGAGTCATTGTGATCTTAACTATTTTGAATTAACTTGTAATGAAATTTTTAATATTTTGACATAATTGTATACATTTTTATGTTTTGCAGGAGCATGTGATTGGAGCTAATACTTCTGACGATTGAATCATTACACCAGAACTCCCTTGCTGATGCCATTTTATGTTAATTTATGAGGAATATTTTTGTCACAAATTATATCCTTCGTTGCCTTAAGTTTGTTCTGAATACTGAATAATTATAGCTTATCGCTAGTAGTACATTTCAATAAATTTTGTGGAAATTGGTCCATCACATCAAAGACGCCGGAAGTGAAAGTTAATCACCGTCCGAAAACGGTTGAGATAAGAATAGACTGGGATTAAATGATGACAGTCGTAAAGTTTTTTCTAAGAACTATCGTTGAAATGAACAAAAAAAACTGTAGAAGATGGTTGAAAAATTGTAAAATATTTTTAATTTGTTTGTGATACGCTAAATATTTTTTACTTAATTTTATTCCAACTAAAACACTGTAATACATTTTTTTCTAAGGTTAAATATTTAAATTAATAATAATATTATTGTTCTTTAGCACAATTAATATAATATGATAATTAGCAAGAACCTAATTTTTTCGTGCAGAAATTTCCCTTTGCTTTTAGGATACAAGTATAATATTGTTGGATATATTAAATTACTTTTGCAATCTCCAGAATAACTGATAGACACAAATTTTTAAGAACTCATTACCAGTCTCAATGTTGCGACAGATAATTATAATCGACACTCTAAAATTATTTTCCTATAAATCACAAATAAAATCAGCGATTAATCACTCATTATATCAACGTTCGTATTACACTTAAAATTAGGTAATTATTTCTAATATTGCAAGTAAACACCTTACATGCTACTAAACATGTAACTAATACGGCAAGATAAACATAATTCGTTATAGTGTTAGAATTTTTTAGAAAATCGGAATTGATATTTGCATGCAGAGTTGAATGCAGATAGTAGCCAGATTCATCATTGCATGAATTATGTACATAATAACAGCTATGCATAAAAATATTAATTTTCTCAATGTCAAGTCCAATATGAAACCAGCTTGTATCAACTTGTAAAAATTGAATTAACTCACAATAAATAACCTTTTCAGTTATTACCACACCTGAGATAAAAGACTGTTCCATTTTCTTTTGTCTGAAAATGATACAGGGTTAATGAGTTCAATACAACATAATGTAATATTTAACCTTCGCTTGTTTCTGAGAACAGGATGTAGTATTATACGCTTTTTGTGCGTTATATTGTAATAATTTCCTAGTAGAAATGTTCAATACACATAAAGTAGTGCAATAAGTGAGATCTTTCAGACTCACATTAAACAGTCTTAGCATTCTTAAAAGCGCACAACTTTTACAATTTTCTGGAACAATTGATGGAGTGTAATTTTCTGCCGTCTATATAGCTACCCATTCTAAGAATAATAAAAAAGCAATTGAAACGCGATCATGTGAATCATTGCAGAACACTGAAATTAGTCTAGCTCGAAATAAATGCATTCCCAATTCACCTAATGATAAAATAAATGCATAGCTAATTACATTGCAGCTGACATTCAGTCAAGTTCAACATAAAAATAAACTGTGCTCTTGTATTCTCAATTCTCCAACCGTCTGTTCTTCTTAGTCTCACATTAGTGCCAGTCTTCGTACGAAATAGAAGATTTTTTAATCCATGAAAAGAATAAATTGCTTATCCACGCACTGGAAACGTTTCAATTCGATTCACTCCTTGAAAAATGCCTGTGGCGATTGCAAATCTGCAATATATAATGACTAAAATCAGGCGATCAGACATCTGGAATCTTATTCACTTCAACCCCTTCAACCCATGTTTTAAAATACTAGTAATACCATTTCCAAGTTCCAAGGGAAGTACCTTGCTCCGATTAAATACATATTCGAGCTACTACAAACGTGGGTGATTGAGGATGAGGTCCATGGATGTCAATTTTATTATCCCCACTCGTATTGTTGCTTTATATAAATAATAACAAGCATGCAGTACAAAAGGACAAGAGGGAGAGTTTCATTTCACCAAAGCCAAACTGTTGCTATTTTGGTATATAAACATTGTTTGGTCATTGCAAATAATTTACAGTCATGCTTAACTTGCTTTAAAGGTTCGAGGATGCACATCAATTTTGTCTGCCCTAATACAATGCATATTATAGGGACGTGTTACAAATAGTTACAATGTTACATGTCTAATAGTAACTAGGCACCTATAGGTATTTACTCCACTGCAGCCAGAAACAATAAACATCACATTATCTATTGTTCTATTCTACAGCTATGGTAATAATAGCAATATAGTGTTTCGTATCTACATGCTATTGTGTGTTAAATGATATAAAATTATATGAGGAAAAGAAGGACGTGCCGGAGTGTTATCACTCCTGCATGTAGTAAATAGATGATGTCATGAAAATAAAAGCAGAAGGCTTCAGGCCGTACAACTACGTAATCTTTCATTTGTTGCATCTCTGTTCGCTATATTTACAAGTATAATTTACTTATTGTTAAAATAATGCTGTGGTGTATATAGTGTAGTATCTATATATGTATATATCATGTAGTGTAAAATATTATACCATATAATAGCTATTTGAAATCATAAAGTCTAATATCCTCATAGTGTTCTCTCTCTCTCTCTGTTCCAGTAGGTACCTCTCACAATTTAATACCTAGGTATCTACTACCTATTTATTTATTTGCTTTGACTGACTTGTTGCTTTGTATGCAAATCACACATACATTACACACCGTAAATTCTCAATTCAACTTTCATATTGCATTTTATTTGATAACATTCATGTTTACTTGATGTTTGCCTTTTCCCTATCTTTTCTTTAAAATGAAATGCTAAAAATGCTGATAAGATTAAAAGTGCCAACCACATTATACATTTTAATCGTCTTACTTGCCTCTGCCATTTTTCATTCTGGAGTATACAATTTATTTAGACCATACACTTTTCAAGTACAAACAACACAGGTCATGTAATCATGAAGTGTGTCACCTCGATGAGTACATACGCAGATAGTTGTATAATAATGACATTGGTTAGGGTGTTAGAAACATGTAAAAACATCATTGAAATAACATTTTAAACCTTTAAATGCAAAATGTGACTTACTAAAATACTTTAAGAACGGAAATAGCGAAAATAATACAGTATACAATTAATACAATATTTAGAATTAGATATGTGCAAAATATTTCTAGGAAAATAATGCTAATCTGCAAACCATTTCCTCACTGCAAGTTCAAAAATAAGGAAAATTGGCTTCAATTGATTTAAATAAAAGACGATACTAAAATAAACTCCGTTTATTACAAGACGTTGTTTAATTCAGCAGAGAACATCACGTCTCAGTCAAAACAGTCAGCAATTGTAAGTTTATTTTTTCATTTTGTCTTTAGCTCTTATAAAATATACTTTAACCTATCTATTCTTAATGGACGTACACCTATTCACCGATTAATAATATCTTCCTTTTACACTACTTCTATACTACTGTTAATTACATTACAATCGAAAATTTAAATCATTTGATTAAAGTGCAAATATGATATGAATTTCTCGTTATACTTATAATAATGATACCTAACACAAAGCCATCAATTGATTTTCTAATTATGGAACTCGAAGGCTATGGGTACGTCTTCATTATTAATACATTTGTGCTATAAACATAAACAGACCGAAATTAAAGATGACCCTGTCATATATATTCATCTGATGTCTTGTCTTCTAGATTTCAAAATCAGTACTTATATCTATGTATACTAGAATTTAATTATTACGTAATTTGGATCTCCCAGGGATCCATCTAATTTTGGTTTATCCATGCACAATACCTGCGTTTAGGTATACCTGTTTAGGAATATTGCATCAGGCTGTCTGAATATTTAGTATACCTATAGCTACGTCCAAATATTATTTTAGTATTTACGGTTGCATTTATGTTTAAACGCTTCGAGGGTCGACCAGTGTTATAGTTCAGGTTAAACAATAACAATAATATTGTTACTTGTATATATGGGCATAATTATTACTACCCGCTCAGTACAGAGTTGTATCTGTCTAGTTGAGGCCGTCAAACTATTGAATAGCATCATAAATAGCTTTTACAGACCCACTAACTAATTGTACGTCTTACATAACTTTACAGGTAGCTTTTATACCTTACGTATATAAACTGTCCATGTGTATAACGTGTATGTATAAATGTTATAGATTCCTAATATATTTAATGGGAACTACAGGCAGTATTTATGAGCAGCTATATCATTACATGGCAGAAGGTAGGTAGAAAGGGTATAGAAAACAAAACTACGACTCGTCTGATTACCAAGAAGTGTTGTAGTTGTTTTGTTGTGGTTATTGATAATCAGGCGAATCTCCTCTTGCCTTTTCATCTGCCTCAGTAGTGTAGGTATATAAATATCGTGATATTCTAAATTCATTTCATCAATTCACAAGAACAACTCGTTTTCTGCTCATCTACTACCATAGACATTCAATGCACCGTCCATCCAACTTACTACAAGCAGTATATTTTTCAGTCTTCCCTTTTATATGCAAAGCAAACTCGTTACAGTTGATTTGACGCACGAGATTGATTTAGCTATTGTTCGTAATAATTTATAAAGTTTCCACCTCTTCATAATATCCTTATACGCTGTAAAAGTACCTGAGCAACCGTTTATTATTATTCGCAGTTGATAACCTGCAAGTTTATTGCAATCTGGATATTGCTGGTTAAAGGTAGTATGAAGATATATTATATATAGGTACCTGTTATACGTTGTAATCGAACTACAAGAAGTTGCATTGTTCTAAGATTGTCATTCTGAAAAGGAACGGCCTGTTGTAAAGACGTATCTTTATTAAGCAGAGTTATCGACGTGGAAAAATAAAACAACTTTTCAATTTTAAAGGTGAAAGGTACACGGAAGGAAATCTAAATTCTCCACAAATATGTTACTCCGTCTGTTTGTCGTCAGTGCTTTCCTTCTGGTGGTAACTCTGGCTGCCGAGCTACCCGCTACAAGACCAAGTGAGCAATTAAAAACCGATTTACATTTATTTAATCGTATAATTTTAATAAAAATATCTTAAAGAAATTATGAATGTTTTGAGAAAAATTAAAATGATTTTTTACTATATATTTTTTACATGGTGAAATATTTTTAATGTGGTTTAGAAAATTGTACTCCTGGAACTCAGTACAAGAAGAGCTGCAACACTTGCACTTGTGATGCTCAAGAAAAGAAAGACAAATGCAGCCAGCTTGATTGTAATAGGACTCCCAGTAAGCCAGTAAGAACTCCCACCAGCACAACCAAAAGACGTAAGGAGGAAAATAATATTATCAAATCAGTTCCTTCCTCATATATTTCAAATTTTGAACTATTTTTATATTTACATCATAATGTTTAATATTTTATTAATAAACTCAATAAAAATGTTTCAGCACCAAGTACCGCCCGTCCAGGAGTTTGCCCAACAATTGCAACACCTCCTCCAGGCAACAACGATTGTGCCAAGCGGACTCAAACTGACCAGTGCAAACTTGACAAGGATTGCCCACGTATGAACGATTCTACACTTTTCCAAATTAATCGTGTTGTAATGTACTATGACGTTAACCGTTTTTTGATTTTCATGAGTGCTAATAATAATTTTTCAATTAATTTAAATTGCAGAAGCTAAGAGATGCTGTAAAAATGGATGTGGTACCTTCCTCTGCCGAAATGCCATTTACAAAAATACTCCATAAACTTTTAATTTGCAAAAGTTAATTGCATTGCCTGATATTATAATTCAGTATTCACATTTTGACAATAAGGGATTTGAAAAAATCTAAATAAAAGGAAGGTGACAGAAATTGGCTTGTCGAATTTATTTAAAGTTTGCAATACTGGTTAAGACTTCTAAAACTTAATTCATTAATCGTAATCTTATACCGCTACATTTGCATATACTTGTTGTCATCATATTATTAAACAACGAAGTTGTTTTATGGAAATACAAAAGCTGTCCGTCCGTCGGTCTGTCCTTAACCACGATAACTCAAGAACGGTTTGAGCTAAAGACTTCAAATTTGCTACACATAATATTGAGGTCCAATGTAAGGTTCAGTTCAAAGATGGGGTAAATCGGTCAATTCCTTCATGACCTTTGACCCGTTCAAATCGTCTTCGTATAAGTAGAAGTATGTGGACAAGTATTTCTTAAGATGTAACAGATTTATAAATGATTCGTAATAGTAATGCCTGTGAGCAATTCAAATGTAAATTTTCATACAAATTGTACCTAAGTTTTCAAAAAGCGTAAACAATCCAACAATACAAAAACATTAAGCAAATTAAATCATTATATTTCCATAACACGCTTTAAGTTTCATTTTTTTACATATAACGAAACTTCGTTGTTTCTTACACCCGATGTTTGACCGGTTTATCATTATCATACATTACACATTACCCCAACTCTGGGGTTTATCTGGGGTTGGGGTTGAGTCCCGTGAGGTATTTGGTATGGTTGGGTTCCAATTGAAAAAGTCTGTTTCGGGTCGGGGTTTTACAAAGACAGCTTATTTAATTTAATATTTTGAATATTTGTGTGAGTCATTTCTGGTATTTAAAACTGTTTGATATTATAATTTACGTTAAATCTATATTAAACACATTCAACAAATGAAATCGTTAACCATTCTTAGCAAGTGGAAATTTTTACTAAATTATACTATAGCCGACAAACACGGTACTTGGAATTAAAAAAATAAAATCTCTTGAGTTATTTGCAAAAAATTTTTTATTCTTCAAATTTAAAAATTGGTTGTTCATTGATTTAAATATTATACGTTATATTATATAATTAATATAGATACAATAATATTACATAAACACATATAAATAAAATTAGACTGATGGTGAAGCCAGTGACGAATCATCTGTCTGCTATCTCAAAAACAAAACTATAGCATTTATTTACCTGGGATTCTAAAATCCATGGGCTTTTCTTAAAAGCAAATAACACACTTTGTGACTCCCCCCAATTAATTGTGACCCTCCCAAATGCTAATCCTAGTTACGCGATTGCTGATTCTGCAATGCATCCACAAATTGTTAAACATTTGGACTATTCTGAACCATAATTTCTTGGGCGCAGCCAATGACGTTATTAAAAACTTTTTTATTGAAGAAACTACTAAAATTCTGCGGTGAGCTATCAATTCCAACAGAAACACAAGTAGAGAAAATGCGAGAAATAAAACAAAAATGACAAAGACTGTGTATATTTTAACTCCTATCTGCATAACCTTCGGCAAATTTTGCAAATATTGCGACCGATCACCAATACGAAGCATTTGTCTCTTTTTATATAAGTAGCTGACACTCTTTAAACATTGGTAGAACCCAAACGACATAAGGGCTGCAAATGATCGGTGTAAAACATTTTGAAGACGGTTTTGAATTACCATATACAGTTCATCAATACTAAGTGGTTGCTCTAACAAGTAGCACTGACAGTTTTTAAAGGACAAAGAATTATATTTAATACTGAACATTTCCCCATAAAGTTTATACGTATGAAAGTATTGTATCATGGTTGTATAACTATAATGTATATTTGGATCAACATTATAATTTAAATCTTGAGACTTCTGCGTCAAATTGTATTTCTCGTAAGCTTTGTAAATGAGCTTTTTTTTGACATTACACTCCAACATATCACTCTCAGAATTATTATTTGTCACTGGGTCTGCAGGACAAGCATATTTGTACCCTTCCCGAATTAGTTGAGGTAGATTTTCGAAAGGCTTTGGGTCAAACGGAGCAATATATTCGCCTGACACAAAACATTCGTAGAACACCGAACAA
>JABASD010006142.1:0-10790 GCA_019776165.1 Pogonognathellus flavescens
GTTCTTGCGCTACTTTATTACTCCGTTTCGAATGGTTTATTTGCAAACTAAAATACAAAAGCCTGAGACGTATAAAATAATTAAATCAGAACAAAGCTGCTATTATACATACGCACAAAAGAGTCTTTCGATTATCATTGCCATCAGAATTGCTATGAAAGAGACCAGAACTGAGAGATTGCACGATTGCAGTGTGACATTGTTTTGCCCCCTTTTCTGGCTCTAACAGCTCTTTCTGCGGTGCAGTTGCAATATAATAAATAGTAAAATACCATACCAAAGCTTATTGTTAGTAAGCACTAGGCAGTCGCAGCTAACCCTTCCACGGAATTAGGTGCTCATAATATGCATTTATAGCAAACGTGCACAGCGCACCGTACACCTACCTACTACTACTTACTGTATCCAATTTCGTATGTATTACCTACCTGCAACAACGTTGCATTTGCGGTAGGCAATACAATAATGCAATGCAAACATTAGAGTTTAGGTACTGTAGACTGTAGACGCAAATGGACTGCTGCGACTGCGAGTAAGAATTCCCATCACTCAATGTAACTCATTCATGAGTTTCTTCCTTGTCATCCATCTTGAGCCACATAGGATGACAAGGCGATATACAAAATTAAACTTTTGAGTGAAGATTCAATTAGACTGACTTTATTATGTCCTTTTGCATCATTTTGTTATATGCAATGAAATAATTATTTGAAAACAGTAGCACACAGTCCTGTGTTCATTAGGCTGTGCAAATACCTAAAGTTACACTTCAGCAATAATATTATACAGTAACTAGGTGTGAGTGTGAATTATATTAAATATGAATATTGGTAATCATTAATGTTTGCGAAGGTTTTGACAAAACATTACGATGCGCCTTTTTGTTAAGTAGCGTAAGCTACTTTATAACAACGGTGTATACGTCTGTCCGTCTGTGACCGCTATAACTCCCAAACGGATAAACACAATTCATTGAAACTTGTCATACGTTATCTCTGGGTCACTACAAAGGTCCAGTTTGAAAATGGAGTCAATCGGTGACATTCAATATTTAATACCGGAAGCGACTTTATGTGTCAGTCTGTCTGTGTATCAGTCATAGCGATATCTCTATTTAGTTCGTTCAAAGTTTGTCAAAACAATTGACAACAACAATTTACAACTGTGGTTACAACCACAGCTGACAAAAAAGTTTACAAATCAACAGTACACAACTGTTATTTAAAATAGGCAATTGTTTATCTTACGCTACTTTACTACATCCGTTTAGAATGGTTTATTAAGTAGCGGAGCTACTTTATAGGAAGACTAAAGCTGTCCGTCTGTCCTTCCCCTCGATAACTCAAGAACGCATTGAGCTATTTTTACCAAATTTTGGTACACTTACTAGTGAGAACTTATGTGAGGCTAAGTTCGAAGATGGGGCCAATCGGATAGCTGTTTCCTGAACTTTTTACCTTTTTTTTGACTTTTTTACGTCTCTATAGCGCCAATGCAGTCTTAATAACGAAATGCATTATGAACCATGATATATGAATTCTAATTTCGTTTGAAAGTAAAACTCGCCAACATTTGAATTTTAAGAGCACCATTGATGAAATATTTCAAACAATAAGAATTAATGTTTTTAAATACATGTAGTCAAAGTAGTTATACTGCAAACATATTTGACATCACAGTTATTCTCACTTATTTCAAAACTCAGTGTCTTTGTTTACTCCGCTACTTGATTACTCTGTTACAAATGGTTTATTGTATAATGTTAATGTAACATTATTTGTGCGACACTTTTATCGACTATTTATTATTATTTTTATATTAAGCTTCATCACTAACTGATACTGATTTACTTCCCTACACCCTAGGACGGGCAACTGACTGAATCATCATTGCAATAGTTCATGTACCCGATAACTTCACTGTATCATAACATAACACTTTAATTATTAAAAATTTCTTTGGTTGAGAGGAAACTTAAGGTACAGCAGCAGAATCAGGTTACGTTTTACATATTATGCATATTAAATTTTTAGGTTAAGTAAGCTGAATTCATATTCATGAATTTGCTTATGTTATAGTTAACATTCATACTTGTGTACATTTTTACTTATAAAACTATACAAAATCTGCTACATTACCCCACATATTAGAGTCAGAGTACTTTCTTATAGTGTTAGTATTGCCAAAATGGCATTATTATTTAATTTTGCAATTTTTTTTGTAGCATTCTGGCTAGAAATGTTAATGACAATATACCGTATGCTGAAGAGATATACTGAAGACAAGACACAATTGACTATTGTCCTGACAATGTGTCAAACGAAAACAGTTATCTACATTATGGGCGAGAACGGTCTCTGCAGGTGTAGTATAAATAAATATGTGCAAAAATAGAATAGCTTGAGTACTGACAATGAGTAGATAAAGTAGTAAGAAAGAACTGTATAATATATGCATTTACATCGTGATTGACTGACTGAGGAAAACAAACTACCAGTTTTCATAACACAGCGTTCAGAATTATTTGTATTATCCATCTCATTATTCAGGTTATCGAATAATGCATTTTATATTTGCGTAGCTATAATATAAAAACTACAAACACATGTATGTATCAATAATAAACTGTTGCAAACAGGGTAAAAAAGTACCGTCTGAGTTTGAAAAACATTCTGCAATACAGTTCGCAACGGATCTCACAACATAATTTAAAAAATTAGATTTTTTTGAAATACTGTATTCAAAATTGCGACGTAAAACTTGAGTGTGTGATATCGACTGCATATTTTAGTTGGTGGCATTACAAAAATTGGAAATGTGGATTTATGAAATTTGTGAAATATATGACAGAACGACAACGTCAGTACGAGCCTGCAGCATTACAAAAAATTAAAATGTGCATGCATGAACTTGGTGAAATAAAATATAGGTATGGTAGGTATGACAGAACAACAACAACAGTTTGTCGCCTCTCTAGATCGCTGGAGGTTTGAGACGTTTTGAGTCCACATTTAAGGTTCACTCGATATCGTGTCACAGACAGATATCCAGACAGACAGACAGGATGAACGTTCTTATAAAGTAGCTGACGCTACGTAATAATCACATTATGCAAATAATGTTAGCTTGTTATAGTCGGAGCACAATATACTACATGCATATACAAGGTAGACTAGACAACGAATGACAGAATAATTTTAACGATGGTGTAAGGTAGTCCGGTAATGAAGCAAACATTCAAAAATTCACTTTTTTCATATAAACGAAGTGTATCTGAGTTTTGTTAAAAAAACATACACCAAGAAACGCGCAACCAATCAAATTGAACCGTTTAGTTTCCACTGTAATTTACATACTGAACTGTGTTGGTGTCTGGGGTGCATGTGCCTCGTTTAACAACTTCTGTGACGTAATGAAATATTTAACAATCAATGACAATAACATCAACATAAATGATAATTATTAAAAAACTAACGATAAGTTGGTTGTATGATTTCACTCTGTCCCTGTGTCCCTCCGTCTGTGTGCACGATAACCCAAAAATGTAGAACGGTTTTGAGATAACGATTTCAAATTTGCTACACGTACAATTGAGGTCTAATATGAAGTTAAGTTCGAAGATGCGGTCAATGGTCAATCGGTCAACTCCTTCATGACCGTTGACAATTACTGTAACTACATGTTACATATCAGTGCATACAATCTAAGAACTTCGAAATTAAATGACGAAATTAAATAATTTGATGACATTTCATTTCGTAGTAGCAACGAGTGGCTGAAATGACTTCTCACAAGAAAATTGCTTACAGTTTCCTACGATTTCTGACATCATCGGAACTAGAGACATACTAAAGAAAAAGAACAGTTTTTTACTTTGAGATTTGGGAATATAACACAATCTACTAAAATGTAACTTTTGATACACTTCGTTCTTCATTTGTTGTTTCTATCTGTAGTATTTCAATATCCACATCTGCAGCACAATTTTACATATCAACCTAAGAATATAGTGTCAGTGTGGAAATTTATACAGAAAGTGCACTAGAGAATGCAACACAACGGAAATATAAAACGGGACGTTTCCTTCGTTTTGAACACATACAGCAAATGTTCTTATTCCAAGCAATTACCGTAAGTTCCGAGATTGATTCTTCGCTCGATTGATTTAACAGTCACACACAGTAATGTCAAGCTGTAAAGCGAAACGATACAAGGGGTGAACATCAACAATAGGTTTAGAATGAAGTCACTTTGAGTTATTCTGGCTTACCGATGTCATCAATTTTGATATTCTTGTCTGGATTTTATTACAGAGGACACGAATATGTTAAGAACCTCTATAAAAGTCATTTGAGACTGTTTATGGCACAACAAACCAATACAAAGCTTTAAATTACGCTTCAGTGTATAATAAAATGCGATTGGAGTAGGTATGTTTTGTATGTAGGGCGAGAAGATAAAATCCAAAAATTGTTGATACTACATACATATCTATACTATATGATATATGCCTCGGAAAGGAATATAAATACTGTTATGATGCTATTTATTCACTTCAGAATTCTCTCTTTGAAATAAGATGTGCTATCCTTAAAATTTTCTGCTGGAAGAGTAAAATATTATTTTGCAAACTAAAAGGGTGTATGTATTTTGAGTGTATCAATCAATAGTATATTATCTCTATATAAGGTTTATTTCTCTACTTAAAGTTTTATTTGTAGCGTAAGATATTCGCATACATTTGCAAGACAAGGCACTCATAGTTCTCCACAAATGTTAGTTATTTTGTACAACGTAGTTGATTTACAATTTTATTGTTTCAGACCATCGGCGTATAATTATATCCAATCATGTCAAACCTCTTTTTTGCGAAGATACAACATAGCTTGTATTTATGTTTGTGAGGCTTAATCGCATACAGTAACTCTATTAACCTTGGTTCTTGTCAAAGCAGCGTTTTTTGCGATAAAACAGATGCATATAGAAAAAGACTAACTGTCGAACTAGGTTTATAGTCGTTTTATGGTTAATGCATTAAACTTACAGGGCTGTTGCTGTCTTTTACCCATGCTTTAACTCAGCCATCGCCACCCAAAGAAAAGAAACTGGAACAAAAACGTGCATATTACATGCATTCAACAACTATACCTTACCTGATTTCATTATTTACATGTGTTTTATCTATGTGGTCTTAAGTTTTCTTGTGCACAATGAATACAGCTAAGAAACATACCGGTCGTGAATTTTCCATGAAAATCCTTTGAATACGAAATTAAAACAAATCAATCACCACTAAATACACTACGACAAAAACTTCAGTACACTAACACTAAACAAGCGTGTTACTGCCCTACCGACTATAAATATGCATAAGAGAAATATATGAATTAAATTCAAATCAAAACAAAGACAGTAAAACACACAATGGATCTTTTGTTGCCTCACGTGGATATAGATACGAACAAATGTACATTACTACCACTACATCAGTCATCATTGATCATCAAATCGGCTACTTTTAAATAGTTTATATACTCCCAACTGTCCCAACCAATGATACCAAAATCGTTTCTTTCGGTTTATGTACTCCTAGTTGTACTAATTGCGCCAACATGGTTTTGTTCGGTTGGTTTATATACTCTTTTTCGGTTAAACAATCCTCTCGTGAGGTTGATAGTTAGTTTTATGACAGGGTTTTTGTGCCTAATAATCTCAACTATTGAGAGGTTTGTTCTGGGACTTTTATCCTTTTGAGTTGTAGTTTATTTCAAACATAGACGTTTCTTTAAGCATTTTACACTTTGTGAAACAATACAATGTAAAACAATAAAACAACTTGAATATTTGTTTATTTCAGACAAGATTGATAAATCGAACGGACACATTGTATAGAAATTCCTAAAAGTTAAAGCACCGATTTTTAATCATAAGCTAATAATAATCAATTTTAATATTTTGGAAAAGGATAATTGTAGCCTGCAGAAACTGGACAACGGAAAACTCTCGGTAAAATATGCATATTGGTAGCTACCCTGTAGACTACAGGGTTGCGCGGGTGCTGGTCTGAAAATCACGGCAATTAGCGGGTGCTGTTTTTGAAGTTAGTTTTGCGGGTTTTGTTTTACATATACATAACACAAACAATCAACACGATGGTGTTCACGAATATTGAATAACTGTGCCTTAGATTCAAATTAGATACAAACTCAATAGATTCAAATGAATTACAGCAACAATTGTATGAATTTGCGGGTTATGTGCGGGTATTTTGCGCGTGAGGGTCGGGTTTCGCTGCTGCAGATTCTATAATTTCGGCCTGCACTACTACTACTACTAAACTTAATTCGGTGAAAGTTAGTTAAAACAATTGACAACTACAAATACTAAAATCAGTTACATTTGCATTTGAAGACGATGATTACATATTTCAAAATATTAAAATTGATGTTTTTAAATATATGTAGTCTGAGTCGTTATTATAATGCCAACACAAAGTTCACTGTGTAATAGCAGTGTTCACTACGCAATGTCTCTGTTTACTCCGCTACTTGATTGGACCGTTACAATTGGTTTATTTAGTTGGAAATTCATTTGTTTTTATGATCTATTTACGGTACTATCTATTCAATTTTAATGTGAACAACGCAGAAGTCTTTTCATCTGTCAAAGCACAACAGTCAAATCAGAATGCCAAAAATTCTACTTTGGACAAATACTCCTTGGCTTCTCCCAGGGTTCGACATTCTGCCCGCACACGCGCACAATGTGCGGAGGAGATTTTTGGGCCGGAGGAGAATTGGCCGCCGCGTAGCGGCGGCTAATTTCCTCCAGTACAACACGGTGTAAAATTAAAGGAGGAGAAGAGGAAGGGAAAAAAGGAGGAAGAAGGGAGGAAGGAGGAGAGGAGGAAGGATGAGAGAAGAGGAAGGAATACAAAGTAGATAAGAAGGATTGAGGAGGAGGAATATCAGGGAGTAGAGTATAGGACGATCAGTGAGGAGAGTAGGAGAAGATAAGAGACGAATGTGGGGAAAGATTAGGGGGAGAGTGGAGGAAGATCAGTGAGAAGAGTAGAGGAAGGAGAGTAAAGAAAAGAACGAAGGAGGAAGTAGAGAAGACATGAGTTAGGATGTAGGTGAATGCTGGCCATGATTGTCCTGGTTTAACCAGTATGAAGGACCTATTGCAATAAAGGAGTAAAAATTTGTACTCCGACGTATAAAACAATGGAAAATGTTTCGCGCTACGCGCGATTATAATAATTTTTTGGTGGATTTTGATTCCAATATTTTCGCGTTTCGAGCGAAATGTGCATTTTTATATTAGGGCCTAACCTGGGAAGGGAGCCTGAAGGGTTCCCGCCTCTTGTCCGGCCGGAGGAGCTTTTTGCGTGGTGCGGAGGAGATTTATTTTTGATGGCAGAATGTCGAACCCTGGCTTCTCCACTCCTTTTCACTTTTGTGCGTTTCATTTCTTGAATCTTTTCTCTTACTGAAGTGTAGTGCGTATAAACGTAGCATACACGCAAAGCCTTTTGACGCACACACAAAGCGAAGCAACTTGCTTTGTGTTAGTAAGTAAGAGTGCTTACATAGTCCAAGTAAAGTCTCTCCATGCCTGGACTGGTCTGAGTGAGTTTCAGCACAAGTTTTATAAATCCTCCGGATTTTGTCAAAGTTTGAAGCTTAAGCTCCGTGAGACTGTAGGCATTTGTGATTGACTCAGGCTTATCTGCATTGATTTTCCACTTTCTCTCTTTCTGGCACCCTCTATTCAATGTCTTATAGTACGCACTATAATAGCTTGGTAATAGTAACAGCATACTTATATATTACTGTAAAAGAATACCGAAACAGTTCATAATATATTTGATATATTTAACCGTGCTAAATATATACAATACTCAATACTGATAGGACTCCGCATTTCCAACATAATATTATATAGTAACAATAAATCTAGACAAGGCGACAGGAATATTCATTCCGAAGAGTAGCTCTCGTCGTTGCGTCTACTTATTGTATCTGTAGTATTTCACTGTAAACTTGATACACTTGTTCATCTGTCTCCGGTGTATATATAGTCTACACAAAGTAAAACTTTACAAAAATGCACTAGTAGGGGTATTGCAACAACGAAAGGCCAAGAAACCTTGGCTGCTGTACACTTGCATTTCATATTTTGTATTTCATTGAAATACTAAATCCGAGTTATAGGTATTGTTAGTAGTCGTAACTCGTAAGAATGCTATGTTGCGAGTATAACATCGATACCAAACTTTTACTACTGAACTGTATTTTCTAAAAGACTGTCATACTTTCATGCTAGAGATACTCATTGTTACGTTGAGAATGGCAAATATCCGTATGTATTAGCCTTCCAACATACAACCTAACCTAGGATTGCAAATAACATTTGATGGATTGGTACAATAACTCAATCCACTCTTGTCTCTTTTCAATTCTGAAATCTTTTCTTGTACAAATACTAGCACTACAACAAGTTTGACTATGTAGGTATATTCAAGCGTAATGCTATAAGTAGTTATCAGTTAGCAGTTGTGTCATAAAGATATTGCGTTCTACACTTACGTATAAATTTTATGCATACAAAAAATATATCGTATATTTTGCCTGTCCACTGTCCATATGAAATTGTAGCTTAAATCAGTACTGAATACAACGCCTAGATTTGGCCAGGCAAAAACCAGAACGTTTTGGGAATGTCCAATATTAATATTATATGAATCATGTGTCAGCGCTATTTTAATAATATTTTTATCAATTCTTATGATTTAAAAATCCAGGGCGCATAAACTTACAAGTTTATCTAGATATTTATACAAGAAGTTGGACTAATTTTTCTCATACAAACATTTAGTATGTAAAGGTAATAAATTTTATTTTGACACAATTTTGCATAAAAACCAGCCCTTTTAAAGGACTCTAACGAGTTTCTACTCTAAGTTGATCACAGAAATGGTTTTTGGTTTGATGAAATGCTAACACATTCGTGAGTATGGCAAACAATTTTTAGTGCATTTTGACCAAAATCAAGTAAAAGTATGTTTTCGATTTTTTGTTTTAAAAATTTCTTTATACTAAATTATAATATTATTCCAGACGTATTTAATCCTTTATACTGATAAATCCTTTCGTTGCTAAATTTGCTAAAAAAGCAGGACAATTTTGGAAAACCTGTAGTGCTGATCACTGTAGTCCTGAATATTACACTAATATTGCAAGTATACACTATACTGTACTACTTTCTACTTGGGAACGCAGTTATGACTATAGTTTTATACAAAAAAGCGAACCTTATCTACTTATGTGCATTGTGTGTATTGTTGAGCCAACTGCATGCCTAACTGGCTAATCTAAAACTCGGTAAACTACCTTTCTATATCCGTTCCATTCGGTATACCAATATAGTTCCAGAGCGCGATCAAAGCAACTATAAAATGTTATAATAATATAAAGAAAGTATATCTACAATGGCTACCGTTTACAAGTTCGTTTTGTCATATGCCATAGTCCCCATTTGGAAAGCCCAAGAAACTTAACCTTATGGTGGTAGACAATAATAGTAATAATATTGTGGCCTTTGTAAGATTGCATTGCTCTTTCTCAAAGGTAATTTCTTTTTGATTGTAGTAAAAGCTTTCCGTAGGAAAGTTAAGGTGAGGTTAAGTAGTGCTATGGTAGGAATGTAGGAATGCTGGAGCTTAACCTAAAGTGCTGCTCCTGGTTCGGTTTTCGTTTCGAGTCGTCATAAAACACTCATGGGTACTTACCCGTAATTGCATAGGAATTCTTTCCGTCAGTACTATCTTGTCTTTAACCTAGCTCAAAATTCAGACCTGGTAACTTTATATCCATATACAAATAAGTTCAGATTTGTTCATCAATCCAATTCTCCAATTCTATCTAAAAGTGCACGAGTCAAATTGATAATTGCCATTTATTGCCAATATCCATGCTCTACTTATACACTTACACTATTACGTACAGTCAAAACCTATTTCTATTTCTGTTTCACAATCCTATTCAATATTATTATGTACTTGAAACATTTTACCATTTATACGAAGGCTGTTTATACCATTCTACTGTATTTTATTCAGTGTTTTGTGTTGATATTTTTTCTTATTAAACAACGAAGTTATTTGTATAATTTCTGTCCGTCCGTCCTTCTGTCCGTATGCTTCAAGTATCAGTATCTGTCCAATAACTCAAGAGCGGTTTGAGCTAAAGACTTCATATACATACTATTGAGGTCCAATGTGAGGTTAATTTTTAAGATGGGGTTAATCGGTCAACTCCTTTATGACCTATTCAATGTATGAGGACTTGCAAGTATTGCTCCGATACAACAGAGAAAATACGTAATATTGATGCCAATGAGCAAATCAAAAGTAAATTTTTATACGAGACTTACGAAAGTCAAGTGAACACTCTAAACAAAAGTAGTTGATCGATTGACCCCATCTTCGAACTTAGCCTTCCAACGAACCATTAAAACACGTGTACTTTTGAGTCCAATATCTCAAACCGTTCTTAAGTTATTGTGCGAACGGACGGACAGACAGACAGAAAGACAGACGTAAAACACATTCTTATACAAGTATCTTACGATACTTAATAAATGTACAACAAGATAATAAATAATAAACCATCGCAACGGTCCAAAAAAGTGACGAAGGGAAGAGTAACACTGTATTGTGAACTTAGACATGGTAACCTTTTCAACAACATCAACATGTCAATTGTGACACCGTGTTATTAGCAGTA
>JABASD010006143.1:0-10789 GCA_019776165.1 Pogonognathellus flavescens
ACATAGTGTTAAAGTTGATGTGATGGTGTCACAGTTAATGTTGTCGTGTCGAAGTTCACAATACTCTCACGATACTTTATTGCACCGTTGCAAATGGTTTATTTTAGTAGAAAAGATCTCAATCGAGTCGTGTACACTGTAAACTATCATTTACATTTTATACCACAGAAAAACAATCATCATCATCATCAGTAGGAGGGAAAAGCAGCAAAAGTATATGGGCAGAAATAGAGATAGTAATTTAATATCTTCATATCGTATCATTCGTTTTCATCTGTCTATAAAATACACACTAATGCAAAATATGCCCGTACTAAATGTGGATTGTTCAACTAATTTCTTTAGTAGTCTCATGAAATTCCAAATGTGTAAATTTTATGAAGCTCTCTGGGTGTGGCCCAAACTGTAACATTACGATTACTTTATTCCTCTTGTGTAATATCATAATAATAACTAACAATGGACAAACCACCAAAAGCATGAAAAGTGAAAATAGGTTAACCGACACATAGAGAGAGAATCGACTTAAAAATACGAGGCCAAGTTATGTGTAGCAATATTAGGTATATCTACCTATAGAAATAGAAAATGCTGATGTTGTAGAAATATGTAGTACAAGAACAAGTATTGCATGCGTAGTATAAGGTTCTGTGTAATACAGACATGATACATGTCAAGTTTGGGCAGCTGTATGGATCTTTATGCTTTGAAAGTTTAGCTTGAGTATATAGTGTGTTGTAATTTCTAATTAGTTTTGAAAGGAACAACGGTTTTATTGGTGAGTGTCAAAATTTTATGACATTTCGAGGTCAAATATTTACAAGGAATATGATGTGTTAGCAAAAGGAACTAATTATTGTTCGTAGTTGTGCTAAGTGTAGCAGACAGATAGAAAATGATGGATTTCTTCAAAGCACAATTTCGTCTCACTTTTGACCCATATTCGATGCAACACTAATAAAATACGTAGGTATTAATAAATGCATGGTTTATATGAGTTTATAGCATATTTATAGAAGCAGTATAAGGATTAAAACACGACTTAAGCAAATGAACATGCAATTTCACTCGCAAAACTATGAACGCAACAGTAAAGCTGGTAATAAATCTGTATGTGTTCGTAGTAATTATGTAGTTATAAGTTGAAAAGATAAATGAATGCTGATAGAATTAATTAAAATGTACAGCGATTCAATCAAAATGTGATTAATCCATGTAATAACCTTATAAGTGTATTACGTGCTGACTTATATGACTTCACCTTCTCTAACTAAGTGGTATATTTAAACTTATCAAACCTATGGATCATATACATAGGTTCTACATATATCCAAACACCTTCATTTGTTTTTGTTAAGCTGTACTATACATACCAAACTCACAGTACAAGTATTTGGCAAGTGTTAACTATAGTATTCTATTTATGCGAACAGGTAACTAATCGTAAGTTTAATTTTCTCAAGATCATTCATAGATTTCATTATTATATAACTCTACTTACACAATTATAAGCAATTGTATAGAAAGAAACTTACTTTTACGAATTAATTTATCTTGGCTTGAGTCAAAACATCGGCAGTAATAATTCGTCACATCAGGCAATTAATTACTTGAGAAATACCCTTGCTCGTAATAGAGAAATGTTCTTTTCTTGATATTAGTCACGGCAATTATAGCATTTGTCACATTATTGAAGAATTGCGACCATAGGACTGCTCTGTTTGTTCACAACTGATAAAGAACGCTTTTGAAGATTGTAAAAATTTGTTTTTGACTTGAAAGCGACGGAAATGGAAGTTATAGTGTGTTCAATTTCTTGTATGATTAAGTTAGTGTAAATGTGATGAATTGGCTTTTGGGGAAAAAGTGTTGTTATTCGGTGAAATCCTTGCAGGGAAAGTACATAATAACATAATGTGCACATACACAGAGAGTTTGAGGTAGTAGAGCCACACACATTCAATTAAAGCACACCTACTACGTGTCTCTCTCCTCCTGGGCGGTTAAGCTACGTCGATTTTCTCTCTATTTATAAAAAAGTAAAGCCTTTGATGAGAAAACTCACTTACAACAAAGAATAGTAAGTTCCTGTTTCCTTTCCGCGTGTCCTCTTTTTCTTTCTCTGACTTTTCTCTAATTCCTTCTTTTCTTCCCTTGTCTCCAGAGTCAATGGAAACAAGTCTTGTCTGGAAATTATTTCGCTTTAATTACTGGCCAGAGCATTTGTACAGCATAGTAGCAGTATTTTACTTGTAGTTTTGCAGGAGTGTTCGTATCTGTAGTAATTTTAGTACTATGACTAAAGAAATTAAATAGAGCGGAGCTTCTTACTTTTGACCCATATTCGATGCAACACTAATAAAATACGTAGGTATTAATAAATGCATGGTTTATATGAGTTTATAGCATATTTATAGAAGCAGTATAAGATTGTAGTTTTGCAGGAGTGTTCGTATCTGTAGTAATTTTAGTACTATGACTAAAGAAATTAAATAGAGCGGAGCTTCTTGAGTTGTAATTGTAATCCTATTCAATTGCACTACTACCGTCTTCACTATTAAACAACAGGAGAGAATCTTGTAGTAGTAGACAAAGTACAAATAGTAGAACCTCCTTAAAGTCGTCCTTTTCCACTTCGAACAGTTACTGACAACAAGAGAAGACTATAACACACTGTTTTATGTATTATTATAGTATCTGTTATTGTACTAGGCGCTGCTATAAAAATTATACCGATAGTAGTAGTTCATAGTATAAGGATGGAGGATTCCATCAGCAGAACTATCCAGGGAGGCTTTTCAGAAAATCAAGAACATAAATTGATTTTCAAAGCCTTTCTTAGGCAATGTATACTTAAGCTTGGTTGGTTTCGTCTGGAAATAATAATATTCTTCTTACAATTAGACTCTGTCTACTTTACTTTCTGCTGTAGCTGTCTTGTCTGTATACAATATCATTCTTTTCGACTCACACAGCACACAGGTTAGTTTTCCTTCTACAACTGAAAATACTAAAAGCACTGTGTATATATTGAAAACACCTGTTTTCAGCTCAATGCTTCAATTCTTCCACATTCGAGTTGTATGTTATTTTCTCTATGTAGTACAGTAGTAATGGTAGCTCTGTTTTTCTGTGCTAATAATATTGCTTGTCTCGTCGTAGTGGTGTATTGTCTGTTCTTACAGCAATATTATACACGAGCACACAGAGAATTACATTGATTGAGCACAGACACACCGTAGGAGAAAAGCGAACAGATCACAAAGAACAGAACAAGTCAGAAAGACCGTAAGGTATTATATACACGGAATAATAGTACCTAGTAGTAGTTTTCCAGGAGAAAATACATTGCACACTCGAATTCAAGTTAATACTTCGTACAAATGCTGCTCAGAGTTAGCGATGCGATGCAGCAAGTGAAATTCCAACAAAACGACAGCTAACAACGTTCATCATCAAAACCTACCCGCACAGGAAGAGTTGTGTAGTTCACCAGAAGAGAGTAATACTTTATTAGTACTCTACTTTTCTTCTGTATATAAAACAGGCAATGTACTGTGACGTGATTCTGATGAAAGATTTCTAATCAAACTAAAACCCTTCTTGTCAGTTGTGTAGAACTACAAATACTTACAGCTACACGACAAGTAGTAAAGCACCAGCCAGGAGTAGTCTCTACGTTATTCCTGTTGGAATAGGTTGCTGTTACTTACTACTGCTGAATTTTATCGCATTACTTGTACATTGTGTATATAAGTACTACATATAAGAGAAGAGACATGTCTATTTTACTATCTCAGCACACTCGTAGAATTTGTCCTCGTACACACACACACAGTAACGGTTGTTGCGACTATTTCCCTGTAAGTATTTCGACGTGCTAAGGTAAAATACAAACCTGAGCACGTACAATATTATATATGATTTAAGCTATATATATATACAGTTTATGGTGAGTCTAATATAATATAATATATTGTAGTAGTATGGATATTTTGATTCTAGGTAGGTGTATGAATGAAATATTATTTCGGACTAGTAGAGAAGATTATTATGTAAGTAGGTATTTATGATAGAAATGATACAATGCATGTGTATTACAGCATTTGACGCTATAGTACTTTTATTATTAGAAAACACACTCACTACTACTAATGGTTTTAACTTTGGTAACTGACGACGACTTGAATTTCACAAAGTCAATTTGTCTCGTTTTGGTCGAAATTGTACAGGTTTACGATTTACCTATATAGGTAGTAGCAGTATTATTAGTAGTTGTTGTTGTGTCGGTAGTTTTGGAGTCTAGTTGCAATAGTATGTAATGGAAAGTGTAAAGCTGTTCAAGTTGTGTCTGTCTGCCTTCTCTGCTCGTCGTTGGCAGAATGAACACCAAATGAAATGTTGTGAGTTGCTCGTGGGGAACTGTGAGTCTTATAGAAAGTTCTACTCTTCTTCGTCTTCTCCACTAAACTGCTTTTACTTGTTAGCGTATAGAGAGTGTGGCTGATGTAGCTCTGACTTGTCTCATACTGCTCCTTTCTTTCCCGTTGTAAGCTTTTTTACATTGTAGTATGTAACGTGTGGTACATACGTTAGTTAGGATGTTTTATACAGAATCAACTACAGATCTCTGTGCTGCATCATGCAACTATTTTCAGTGTAAAGTAAAGTAAGCAAAGTATTAAGGGAGAAATTGTATATACGATGAATTTTCTACTACTGCTTTTTCTACATGGATATATGGCAGTCAATGTAAGGTAAACAGTACTTGGTATGGACTGCGTGCATTTCCTACCCAATGAACGGTGTCAGTAGACTTTCTTTATGAATGACTCCAACATAGTAATACAGTTTGCACTATAACTATGTATACACAATATAGAATACACATTAACTCTATGTAAGGAGTTATAGAGCACATTTCGCCAAATCGGACATTATCCACCTTGTACACCATTCCCCCTTCAAGTTTACAACTCACACCCTTCTCACACCCAATTGCAAACGATGAACTAAATTTTCGCTACCCGGCTCGGTGATTTAGTACGGGGTAGCTAGTGTTGGCAGTCCTGTGGGGGAGACCAGTTTACCCATTGATTTCAATGGGACAAAAAATTGATCACAAGTGACTATAAAGAACTTGAACTTTAAATCATCATGATCACACCATCCTAATAGTAAAAAGATTTATTCACCTTTTGTTGTGGTATGTACAAGACAGGAATTTGAAGACTGTAAAAATACAGCTTGATTTTGGGCGAGGAAAATTTGATGGGCTGGCTTTGTTCCGTTAGAATAACATTATTGCATTTATTTTTTAGCTTTACAGTTACAAATAGATTTGATAAGTGTACGATCAGCAGTTACATTTATTTCTTCCTCTATCTGTACTGTTAATAAACCCCTTTTGCAAAACGGCCTAAATGTTTATGGAAGATTTGAAGTATATTTTTATAATTTCAACCCATTTTCTATTATAAGTATCGAAAGCGACACATTTGGGACATTGTGGGGTGCTCTGAGACAAAATCAAGATTTATCTTCGATAAATAACTACTACATGTATGTATGTACAGAAGGAAATAATATTTTACTACACAAAAGGCAGAGAAAGCTAACTTTTAACAGTTGAGGAATTTGGGGGGTGTGTGTTGTACAAGGGAAGTAATATCCCAGTCCATTTTTTAGCTTGGATTAAATTTGGTGTGGTTGAATGGTGGAGGTGGTTAGTTACGTTAATTAGTATGTATTGCGCGTACTGTACGTGTAGCAACTTACTATTAGTATGTTTTCACCCTTGGTTGGATGTTGATGTAATGTTAAGTATGATCGTGTTATAGCAGAGTCTCTATGATCTGCCGTGATATTATGTACAGTGTATAAGTACTGTCTATTGTGTCTCTTTACTTACTTCCCTTTTACTTCCCTCTGCTTTATATACATTATACGAAAAGAGCAAATTGAAAATTGAGTTCGTCATGGTAAAAATGAGTTGCTTCGATAGAGCGCGAACAGTTTTCGGATGGATATCACGGAATTTATAAGTATATAATTGTAAGACTCTACGAGATTTGTAGTTCTTACATGTATTCTCGATTGAAGAGCAAATCCTCCAACACGTCTTCTTAGTCTTTCTTTGTGCAATAAATAAATAGCAAGTGAAACAGGAGCAAATATAATTTTATTTGTGACCTGGTTTATATTTCACGCAGTATTGCTCTATATAGGAGGAGTGCCTAGTATATTGTTGATGAACTAACCTAGTACTCGATACAAGGTTGAGAAGAAATAATTTCATCTTTGCTGACTGAAAGTGCAATCAAGTAATGAGTAGGTTGAGATTTAGCACTGGTAGAGTGAGAGAAGCCGGGTTGTGATTGTTGAGAGTGGAGTGCACCTTTGGATGGATGAGAAAGGAAGCTGAGAATGAATTACCATCGCACACGTCGTGTTAAGTGCGCACTTACTTTCTGTCCTTAGTACTAATAGAAAATCAAGGTGAAACTAAATTCCTGCCTTATACACACTCCTCATCTTCTGAAGATTTTAGTTCAAAGTGTTGATCTCTCAACTGTTTACCATGAAGTGTATAGACATGTGCTTTGAAATTCAACTTTAAGGACGCAACAAAATAGCACGTAGTATAATTTAAAACTTTTCAAGTTGTATATAGCCATATATAGGGATTAAAATGTTTGCTTACAGGATGCGGATCAAAGAATGTCACTCACTTAGTAAAGCAACACTTTTTGACTAAATAATAACAACCTTCAAGTGTTAACCCTTTGTGCTATGCAAAGTGGTAAATAATTGGAATTATTGCAAAAGATTCATTTCAATTCCATGTCTGAGCCTTGAAAACTTGTTTACTCTCTATTTGTAGCAGCAGTAGCATTAGCATTGCAATTTTGTCTGGAATAATAATTTCTGCTCTTTTGTATGTAGAGCAGATCGTATTCTGGGGAACTGCTACTTAAGCACGTGCACAACAGAAATTGAACTTATACTTAAATATTGCACTTGTACTTAAATATTGCACTCAAGTAACAAAACCACAACTACACGGTTTTAGAATACTAGTCAAGGATACAGTACTAGAAATAAAATGTGTCCTTTTATCCTTATGCTCTAAGAATACCTTTCTAGCTTCTACCCTACTTTACGAATTACTACGGGTATTACAACTGGAATTACAATAACAAGAAAGGCGAAAAAGACTATGAATGAAAATAACACACGTATAGTATAATGTAACTTATGCAGCACTGTGCACATATAGTATAGGTATACGGACGTGGAGTTTTCTAACTTTCTCTATGCGAATAGTAATAAGTCTACTTTTCTCGTGTGTACACTTCACTTCCTTTCTCTTCAGTTAGTCTACGTAGTATTTCACGGAGAGAGATTCGAAAGCCAAAATCCGCATCATCTTTATATACACTCCACTTTCATTCTCATCCTACCAGCCACGTTCTTACTGTTACCACTATTATACGAGTACTACTCCACAAACCACATATAGTACCATATTAAATATAATGCATATATAAACATTACCTACATAATGCCTATACTGTGTATGTGTTCTATGTATACTGTTTACTTGCATGCAAGGGTTTATAATATTTACTTTTCTGTAGTTTTTAGTAGACTTAAGCATATAGGCATTGCATGCAACACAAACTGTGTTTATTATATAGGAGGTATTATAAGATAGTATTTATAGTTGTACACAATAATTTATAGACACACCCGTAGAAACACAAAAGAGCACAGATCACACTAAAAGAATAATACCCGGTCCAAGCAGATGTAACTTCTCTCTTCCGTATGCAATTCTTCTGCAATACAGAATCTCCTTCATTATTATAACCTTCATGCTTTCTTTACGTTTTAAATCTGCTTTATTTTATATCGTGCCTCTTTCGTTGGTACTTTTACGACTTACTTCACTTACTTGTGCTATAATGTATATACATACATATAGTACTTATGTACATTAAAATCTCAAGCTTTCATCCATCCACAACACAAAAAGTTACTACTACTACTACTAGACTACTTATGTGTACAGTCAACATAAAATAACATAAGTAAGGACTTTTTTCTCTTTACAATTTATAATATTATTGTGGTTGTATATTCTTCTAAGTCTTAAAGCTTAAAGTCACATTCACGTTAGTATAATATGAAATTCTCTAATACTATACTAAATGCAATTCTAATGCTATTATAGTTTATTTTAGCTTTTCGGGTGACTATGTATATAAGTACAGTATACCAGGAGCTATGTGATGTGAGAGAATGGTTTCATAGTGGAAAAGCATTATTGTGGTATCGTATTACTATTAGTGAACAGATATTACACACTTGACTGTACTTTGGAGACCTACTGCCCTAATGGCTTCACTTCCCTCATTCATTCACCACACACACAGCTCTAGTGTAGACATTACCATTTGCCATTATGCATTAGTGACTGACGTATACCTACCTACACACGCTGTTGTGAAAGTGAAGTGCAGTAGTTCATATAGGAGTTAACAGTGCGAATGTATGAACTTTGCTTTCACCCTTTGTGTATTTTACGTTTCTACTGTTTTTTAACTTCCTGGATGCCATATAGAGACCTAGAGACAAACAAGTGTGGAGTTTCAGCTTCTTTTCTGTGTGGTTCAGTCAGCCACGCGCTTTGCTTAAGGCCCTAAATCATATTAGGTTGTACTGCTTTAAGTAGCACATTCGCAACAAAGGTAATCTGATTACCTATTTATGTAGGTGAGTTTGTTCAGAATGGAGGTAGCTAAGCTATGTATTCATTTAATTTCCTCTACTAGGCATTTTTCTTCACAGGGCAATGCAAGTGGATAAATAAAGTAAACAAAACGAGTGCTACAATTATCTGTAGGTATATTATTAACTGTATTAAATAGGAAAAATGATAAAGGTCTGATGAAAAAAGTAATACACGAATTAAAATATTAATATTAAATTGCAGTCAGTGCTAATTTAGTTAAGGAAGATACCACGCAAATAAACCATCACTCTGGTTCGAGCGGTTTTGGGATAATATGTCGATCAATGGCATTTTCATAATCTTCCACTAAAACACACACACACACACACACAGTGCTAATTCAAGTTTTTGTAAATTCTACAAACATGAGAAGAGAGGATGATGAATGAGTTATTATTTTCACAGGTTTTATGATGTCTAGTATTACGGTCACACATAAAATTTAATGCCATCCGACTGTAGATACAGTAAGTTCAATCCTTTTTCATTTCACTTTAGAAAATTGACAATTTATTATTGCATCTGTTGTTTGTATATGCCCTCCTGTTTTGAATTGAAGGTTATTTCTCTATACTTGTTTGAGTTGTACATAATGTGCAATAATAAGATTCATTCAATTTCAAGATCCATTATGCAGCTAATTGGTTTCATTCTACTTAAGAAGATCAACAGAAGTTTGCTCTTGACATAATTCTCGTCCTTGCCCAATCATCTTTAATTCTGTCTCTCAACATTTACTTTTCTCTGATTCTGGTTACGAATGCACTTGAAAATTCACACACTACCAGAGTCTACAGTCTAAACCAAAATCATTTTACCAACATTCTTCTTGTCGCTTTGAACCATACGTAGTGTAGTATTGTGAAAGTGAAATTCGATGGAAATTATTGTAGATTGAATGGAAATGACACTGGCATTTTACATCAAGTAACAGGACATCTGGCTGTGAAGTTAATGCAATGGAAAAATAATAGCTGTATCTCGTTCTGTAGAGAAAAAATCTCCTGCAATTTTTGAACCATCTGGTAACTGGTATCATACGTAAATTTAACTATTTATATTAGGCACACAATAGTATATAAATTATATAAGACTAACATTACATCTCATTTGTATCTGTCTCTTATATGGCATTGGAAATAATATAAGTACAGAAATAATTTCAAATTTTGTAATATTTTTTTTCACTTCTATCACTATAAAAAACCAACAATAACACTCAAGTAAATCTTTAAAAGTTTTACAAGTGAAGAATATCTTGATATCATTGCATCTTAATCTTGAATGCATCTCTTGCAAAACCAAAATGGTAAGATCAATAAATCAGGTAGTCTGAGTACAGAACTATGTATTGGTTGCACATGTACATCATTGTCATAAAGTCGCAGTCATGCAAGACAAAGAGATTACAAGCAAAAATATCACCCACATGCATAAAACACTTCGGATGATATCATGTGATGGCTTGCACTTTAGGAAAAATGACAATAACGACTGGAAAGCTTTTTAGAAAAAATAAAACTGTCTACATGTGTGTGATGTATGTTCAGTATGTTGTAGTACCACACAGGTATAGACTACAGACTTATTTCTTCAAGAAAAATCTAAATGTTAGATCAATCACAGACAGCTAAGACATTATTTCATATTTAGAATACAAAAATATTCCGTACTTTGAGTAATTATTTTGGATTCGGAAGAAGATTTTTTTGCTATTTGCAGGTTCAAAAATTAATTCTATTTTTACCAGACTGGTACTGAAGGTTTGAAATTGCAAATCTATGTTACTATGTAAGATTGAGATTTTCGAAGAAAAGAAAACTACATTATTCCAACAGAAGTTCCACATTTCCTTTAATGCATGTTATAAGTTACAATAGACAAGTTTATACCATAAGGTAAGGTAATAATATCTAGGTATTAGAGCATTTTTTGGGTCGACATTTTGCAACCCAACCCAATTCGGCCCACCAATTCTCTCAACCCAACCCA
>JABASD010006144.1:0-10786 GCA_019776165.1 Pogonognathellus flavescens
TAAGGCATGGAATTCTCTTCCACTGTGCATTAAAGAAATTAACAATGCTTGTGAATTTAGACATAAACTTCTCGATCATATTCGGGGTAAACGTGTATTCGAGTAAGATATTGGATTATGACAATGCCTATATATTATATATATTATGAAATGATTGTGACTTTGAATTATTGAATAGTATTATTTGAATAAATCGCTTTATTGTCTGTTGGGGAAGATTAGCGTGCTAACTCACTTGACTATAAAGCTTTGAACTGAACTGAAAAAGGGTGACTAAACATTGAAATTACTTCCTTACTCAACAAAATACAGAAGACGGATATACATAGACGATAATTTTAGATAATATTTATATTATGTATGTTCCTAGTTACGTGGAAACTTCACAGTTAACGTACGGAAGTGAGTATCTAGGATTATTGGTTTCTTGTTTCCGCCTTCAGATAACCTAAATAACCCGGGCCAAAATTCTACTTCCTGACTTCCTGACTTCCTGACTAAACAATATTTCATGACTAAATAATAATTCCTGACTTAATCATACTTCCTGACTAAGTAATACTTCCTGGCTAAATATTGCAACCACATTTCTTGGTTGATATGAAATATTTTTATTTGAGGTTTTGGCTACTCAGTAACATTAACATTTATTTAGAATTCAATAGCAGTTTATGTAGTTTATAATACTCGATATACTATATACCTGGTCTGATAAAATTGCATCTAATGATTAGAATTGAATTTTTTTATAACCTAAAGTAAAAACTATTTGGTTTACTCGACATTGTCTTAGATGTTAATCTGTTACTATTTACAATTAGTAGTATTTTAACGAGATCAAATTAAGTTTCGAGTTTTATGGCAGCAACTAAACTTGTCAAACAACAAAACATTCATTGTCAACCAAAGTATTTTATGCAATTACAAATGCCTTCTTTAAAAATCTTCTCAGTGATTATACAAATTCTAGTTCAAAATTATCATTTTGCGATTTCAAATTCAATTTCGTTTCCCATAAATTTGAAGTATTTTGAAAAATGTGATTTCCATCTTGCAACTTATGGCAATGGCGAATTTTTGGAACCGCTGCTGCACGAAAATCAACATTCTCATACATGGACTATTCATTCATATCGAAAAATGCATGAAAAAAACCTAAGGGAAATCCGAGACCCGAAAATGATCAACAAAGAAAGGTGTGTTGTGAATATTTTGATGGTAATTAATCTTGATCGCACAGATCAGATTGTTTACCCTTTGTGGAGTTTCAGGGGTTACAGAGATGACAGTTATTTTTTTATCGTTTACCCCAATGAATTGTTTGCATTTCAAAAAGAAACACTTCATCAAATGCATACACACACAGCTGATTTTGATGCAAGAATTGTTCACGTATTTATCAGTTTGGATTGGGAAGCTAATTGGTATCTCCGGTCATTACACAATGGGCAAGTCTTTCCATTGTTACATGAAAATGTGAATCCCTCTCGTTGGAAGTCTCTTCTAAAGTACAATACTTTCAACGATGAAAATTGGAAATATTTCGTAGAATTTAGCTCCGATGTCAGAGAAGAATGCGTTGCATCATTAAAAGAATTTATCCGTCTTGGAAGTCCATTTTGCTCCTCTATTGAAATTGAGGTCCAAATAATATCCAGAAAACATAATTTTACACCGATCTTTACATTTGAATTTGGACAGAATGAAATAGGCTCAAGCACATTCATAACTCCACGATTAATATTTCCAACTAATTTCATTTTGACTAAATTTGTTTTTACCCACATCGATTCCGCGCATATAATGTACTGCAACAGAAACAAAGTTATTTCATCAAACTATTTATATTGGGTCAAAACTGGTTATGACGAAACATCTTGGATTTTTATTTGTGTTTCTTACATTGTTTTTACAATTTATGTTTACTTGTACATCCTCAAGGTGAACAAGGTCAAGCATTCTAGGCATTCTCTTTCATGGTTAACGGGAATCGCTCTTATGTTTCGTCAAGACCATACTCCCGTCTCCAGGAAAATTATTTTGCTTTTAGCATTCTCCGGTTGGCTTCTGTCTATGGTATACGAATGCTTTGTCCAGTCTGAATGTACAGCACCGTACCATCCAGAACCGTTTGATAATTTCAGCCAACTTTTTAATGAAGGATATAAATATCATTTTCAAAATGATGACAATATTTCAATTGAGTATTATGCTATTTACGATTTGTTTGTAAATTCAAATTTAAGTAAAAACATCTTAGAGTATATACGTGTTAAAAATTTTGAACATGGTACAGAAATGGCGGAGAAAATCGACTATTTTCATACGAATAAAGTTTATGATGAGATAAGTCATAGAGACTATATTTCTCAACAGTACAGTCGAGTACAATGCTACATTCTACCCGAACCGTACCTAAAAAAGGAAGTATATTGGGGATTCAGCCACCGTTTCCAAAATATATTACAAAACTCTGTTACTCAGCTAATGTCCTCGGGATTAAGTCAGTTTTTGTATACATTGGGTGACCATAGATTAAAAAGCAAATTTTTCGCCCACACCGATGAAATGGAACATAATGACAGTTTACCCATTGTTATGAGTGTCACCCTACGAATTTATACTGCCTTTGTAATACTTGCTGTAATGCTCTCTGCATGTTGGTCTGTGTTTTTAATACAGTTTTGCATTTCTGAAAGGAAATTTATTATTCAACTAGTAATTTATATCTGGAGCATTGTGTGTAAATTTGTTTATAGTATGAAATCCTTATTATATTTTATAATTATTCAAACCTATAACTCTCTTAAAATACTTGCAAGAAGAATTAGAACTAGGTTGATGCTAAGATCTCAAAAAGTAATTTTATTTCGCAGAACTGCCAAAACAAAATCTCAACGGATAAATTACATATAGATTTACTTTATTTTATTTATTTACAGGGTTTTAAATGTCATTGTATTTACTGATATAATAATAAACCAAATCAAATATAAAGAAATTATATTCTTGAATTAGTGATGAACACAAATTAGTGATGACTATCATATTTATCATCGAATCGAGTTGAATATGCTAAATAAACGAATTGCCTTTTAATGAATAATTTATTGCATGGGAAAAGTTAATTTTAATGCACATACGGTTTTAAACGATATTCAGTAACTAAATTGGAACTGAAGTCCAAGAAAGAGCACAACTATCCAAATATTTAAAAACAAATTCTTTGCTGAATGTAAATTATACAATACAAAATGCCAATGCACATAAATGCACTTCAGTTAGTTGATATCATAATTGGTAATATAAGAAAATCAAATACATCGCAAAAGAAACTAGCATTTACTATAGCAAAATTATTTTACGACATTTTCAGTTCTCATAAACACCGTTTGACATCGAAGTGTAATTTATTAAGTAGCGTAAGCTACTTTATTAAGTAGCGTAAGCTACTTTATAATTAAGTAGCGTAAGCTACTTTATAAGAATAGTGAAGCTGTCTGTCCGTCCGTCCGTCTGTGACTCCCGAACGGATGAACAGATTTCGTTCAAACTTTTCAAACGTGACCTCTGGGTCTCAACAAAGGTTTTTCCAAAAAATGAAGTCAATCGGTGACATTCAATATTTAGTAGCGAAAGCTAGTTTATAGGAATGTGATGAGTGATGACTGTCCGTCTGTCTGTGTGTCATTAATTTGATATCTCCACCACGAATCCACAATTATTTAACGAATCAATTCGCTCAATAATGGTCAAAACAGTTATGACTATGACAACAACAATAAATTGACACTACTATTAAGAAAATCAGTTTGACAAATCAACAGTAAACAACTGTTATATAGCACATGTAATTGTTTTTCTTACGCTACTTTATTACACCCGTTTTGAATGGTTTATTCACATTCAAAATCTACTTTATGACTATAATCGACGTTCATCCCTAAATTGTATTCGTATCACTGTATTCGAAAATTGTATGAGATTGTACAAAAATTAAAAGTATTTCATTTATAATTTGACACAACCCAAATTATACAACATGTTTGGAAATCTAAATATTTTTAATGGCGGATTTTAATTTAAGCAGTGTTATCTTCGGATTGTGGATTATTAGCAGACAAATTTTTCTTTGGACGAACACGGGGTGGTAGACCGGCGTGTATTTTTAAATGTTCGCTTAAATGACAGTCTCGATTAAAAGCCTTGCCACATATCTGGCAAACGAATTCCTTCATGTTTGTGTGTGTTATTTCGTGATTTTTGCAATGTTGTCTATTGAAGAATTTCTTGTCACAAATATTGCATTTCCACTTCCTGTTACTTTCGTCATGAGTTACTGCGTGTCTTCCGAGGGTTTGTTTAGTTTTATAAGAATTTCCGCAAACTTCACAAATATATTTTCTTTCTTCAGAATGACTACTCTCCAAATGGCTATTTAGGTAGCGTTTACTTATGAATACGGTGGAGCATATGTCACATTTGAATAACAAACTGGGATCACCATGTATCTTCCGATGTTGATACAAACTGCTTCTGGTGTTAAAACAACGATCACAAGTTTCACACTTTATTGCATTTAGATTATGCTTACCATCGGGATGAGTAAACTTTGTATGTTTGCTTAAAGCAACGGAGTTGCTGAAGATTTCGGGACAAAATGCACAACTAAATGGATTCGGTCCCTGGTGTGCTTCAGCGTAATGTGAATTTAATTCTTCTTCTTTAATGTACATTTTACTGCAAAACTTGCACACGTAGTCGTTTTTCTGTTCAATTTTCACAGTAGAAACTTGTTTGCGGTTTCGTTTTAGTTTTTCTCCGTTTAATCGTTTTCTTCTCACTCTCACGGTCTTCTCAGTCTTTTGTTTTGGTGGCTTGACTGACTTTATATGTGATCGTATTCTTTTCCCGGTCCTTTGAGTCCTTTCAGCCCTCCGTTTCAGTGGCTTGTCTGAATCGCTATGTGTTTGCATGTGGCCAGTTAACCAGGATTTCAAAGCGAATTTCTGATCACATAGGGGACACCGGAGCCAAGGTTTCTTGCCTTTATGCTGTTTCAGGTGATGGTATTTTAATGAAGAAGGATCCGTAAAGATTTTGTCACAAATTTCACACGTGTTGGGCTCACCGTGAGATACTTTGGTGTGTTTAATTAGGTTCACACATTTTTGATACACTTCAGGGCAAAAAGCGCATTGAAACGGAGTGGGCTCCTGGTGGGCGTTATTTAAATGCAATTTGAGATCGTCAGCTGTAATGTACCTTGCATTGCAAAATGGACATTTATAAGGCTTAAAGACTCTTCCTTTTTCATGTGCATTTTTCCTGTGTCGTAGTAAATGGTCTCTGGATGTGAATTTTAGATGACATTTATCACAATACGGCTTTTCTCCTAAATTATTCAACACAGTGTATAGAAATAATTCAATTCTGAGATATATAATTTAAAACTTTGTGTAATAACTTAGCTAATAGTAAGAGTACTGAAACTAAAACTTTCTCAATCTTTTAATACTTGTGTGACATTAAAAAACTGATTGTTTAAGTCAAGTCATTTAATTTTCTGCCCCTTTTCGCTTTAAAAATGCAAATTTTTTACATCACCTAAATAGTATGCTTAGATTTAATTACCTCTGTGTTCCTTCAAAACGTGAATTTCCATTGTTTCTTCTTTTTTGAACTTCATCCTACAGTTTTTTTCGGTACAATATAAGTAGGGTCTTTTTATTTTTCTAGTCCGTCTATTCTGCTGCCACCGAAGTTGCATGTTGCTCAGTAAAGTTGATTTCCGCTTTTTTCTCTTGGGAGCTTCATACTCACTAGAAGATTTTAAACTCTTTTCGGATTTTGCATCGCTCATTTCTTCACTTTTAATATCGTCACCCACAATTTCATGTCTGAGTTCTGTACTGTAGCAATTTTCAACATCCGACTGAATCGACATATTTTCATCAAATGACAGGTAGTCTGTGAATATTAAAATACATTAACACATTATTGTGTTCAGGCACTTAACTAGGATTGCCATTTGGGGGGTGCAGAAAGTGTAAAAAATCGGTTATTTGCGGTCTTCGGCCACAAATAACCTATTTTTTTACCAGTTTGGGGGAGGGGGTGAGGGGGTGACCGGGTACTCTACCTCCAAAAGAAAAATATAATGTTTTGCAAGAAAATTAATTGAACTAGTGATTGAAAAGTTGGCAAAGCTAATTATTAATTATTAAAACATTTTTGTGTTAGTTGTACATTAAATGTTAAAGCGATTGTGAGTTTGTGAGATAAACTTTTCCATCCTTTTAATCTTGCTTTAAAAGATAACAAATCGTTATTATTACAGTATGATAATCGTGATAGTCTGAACCTTCTTTTGTTGGCACAAAGGTATTTATGAATGTTTGAAAAAACTGAAAGAGGAACCTCCTGTTATTAAACGTAACTTCAATAAATTGTTAATTCTATTCTCTGATAGTTGCATCAGTTATATGTCTGACAAGAAATAATATATTACCTGGATCTACCTCATTGAAATCGCTTTCTGTGACTGAATTTGTCTCCGTTTTTATCTCCTTGTTTTCTGTCAATGTGTCATATTTCTTTAATATGTTTTCAGAATCAATATTAATGGTGGAATTATTGTAGTCCATTAAATTGACTTTTCCAAACGTTGGACGATGAGAAACCAGTGCGTTGGATGCAGCTGTATAAATTAAAACACTCATTAGTACATTTTCTACCAAGTATTGGTCATTTTGAGGATAATCACCAATTATGAAACAAAATATAACATTAACATTATGATTAATTAGAAAAAGGCGTAGTAGTTTCTTCTGTACATTTATTCTACTCTACCTGAACATATAATTTCCAACATTTGCTCTTGGTTGTACTTCGGAATCTGTCCAGGAACATCTGTTTTGAAAAGAAACGAAATTCGGTCTTGAACAACTTTGTGGTCTGATTTTGTCCCCCGTCGCTGATAGTTTAAATTAAGATGACTGGCAACTGTTCTTGACAAGTTATTAATTCGACTTTGAAAGGATTGAATCTGTTTCCAAGTAAAACAAATATCCCGAACTATTTGCTCACAGCCAGGACAATAATTGGCATTTTGAAAATATTCGATCAAGTAATCAATCCTTTTTCCAAACAAAACGTAAACACATAGCGGTTGCACATTCAGTTTTCCAGGCAGAAAAGACATCTGCATATTTATCAGATTTTTTATGAATACTTTTCAGCCTTTTATAACTGAAACCGAACAATTTCCCACAAATCAGACATTTGGTATCTTTCAACACCATTTTGACGTCTCGTTCCCTTTGTACAATATATATAATGCAATTTACATAAATAAAATTACAAGGTTTAAAGTTATTGACTGACTTATAAAACAAATGTCAAAAAGAATTCATTCTAGGTACACAAACATTTTAAAGTCGCGCAACAAATATACACCTTGCACCTTTGCTTTGAGATTATTCTTGAGACTTGCGGGATACTCTGCGTGTCGCATCGATAGCCAAAATATACGTCCCCCCAGTTCAGTACATTAAATTAAGCCCTAATACCTCGTGAAATTATTATTATGAAGTAAAGTACTATCATAAGGAACATAACCGTGACATTATTTTTAAGTCTGGACTTGTATGTCTGCAGTTTGATTCTTTGTGACATTATCCGTTCAGATTTATTGAAAAATTCTACTGCTGGGAAATTGTTAACCGGACGGAATCAAACCAGTCCATCCCAGTTTGCTTTTTTAATTTTGAACAAAATCTGGGTCAGGTTTGGTCTGGTTTTCTGCACGAATGGTACCGGTTCGATTTGGTTGCAATGTTTTATGCGACGGTTCCTTAGAAAAAAATGTCCTAAAACGTGCAGTATGTATTTATCGATTTCAAAAAAAAAATATAATTTACCGATTTTAGAAACGATTTGGTTTACAAGGTTGTTTTAGTTCCGGTTTGAGTACGACTTATATTAGTTTTCGTTCTCATTGTATAAGGATTCTTGTTTCTTGGATTCTCGGTCTGAGAAAATCATATTTGTAACATTGCCAGCATCAGCATCATATTGGATCATCGGTATACCTTAGGCTAATCAATCTGCGATTACGACATTAGTATTTCAATGAATAATTTAAAGCATAATTGTTTTCGAAGGAGTATATAATATTCCTTTGAAAACAATAAAAAACTTCGAAAACGAAAACAAAACAACAATTCGAGTATTGGAGTATATAAATGAGATAAATGTTATTTGAAGGTTTTTTCGCTTGTCTAACATCGATTGTGTTAATCTAGCAGTTTTACATATAATAATATTTACACATGTAAGAGGGTTACAAAAACATTTACATGTTTTGTTTGTCAAAAGATTGGCAGCAACAACTTTAAATGAAACAGTCGAGGACGGTAAATGTATTGACATATATAGAATATATGTTTTTCTATGTAAAACATCCACCGTCCTCAACTGTCTCACTTGAAGTTGTCATAGCCAAACATTTGACAAACAAAGCCTGTAAATGTCTTTTCTTATATGTGTATATATTATTCTGTAAAACTTTTTAGTTGACACAATTGATGTTACACAAGCTCAAATCGACAAACAAATAAAATATAGTCGCATTTATTTACTACTCCTTCACTTGTTCTGTTTGCGAAAAGTTTAACTCAAACCATTTCAAGTGAGATAGTCGAGGACGGTGGTTGCGTTGACTGAGAAATATGAGAGAAAGGAATAGTAAACTATATCCAAGTACTATTAGTGAAGTAACACAGACATTAGACCCATTTAATTTATTCGCACAGTTAAACAGACTTCAAAAATTCAGTAGTAATTTCTTAACTGGTCCTAACATAAACATACAATTTAAAATGTTCATATTTCTACACATTTTCATTGTTTTACTGCCACAATGTCTCTCTCAAGAGTCAAATTGGAAATATATAATTAACTTAGAGTATTTTCGAAGCTGCGATTTCCATTTAACATCCTTTTCTAATTTTCATTTATTGGAGCCCTTCTTGCACGCTAATCAACATTATCAACCATGGACACATTATAGTTACTACACTACTAATAAGCAAATGTTAAAAAATCCCGTCAATCAACCAGCTATTGTTAGCAAAGAAATTTGTGATGTCAATATAATAATGCAACCTTATTTGCCGAGTGAAATATTTGACACTTTGACTAATTTTCGAGGTGCGCGAGAAAACAGTTATTTCGTCATTATTTACGACCTTATAGGATTTCGAAATATTCGTCGTATGCCTGACTACACAAGACGTTTTGATGCCAAACTTGTTCATGTAATTCCCAGTGCTCCCAATGGAGAAATGACTATCTACGTCAGGTCAGCATTCAGTCACGGCCTATGGCTACTGCAAGGAAGATTTGTAAATCCATCTCATTGGGATTCAGCAATGAAACAAAAAGTGATTCGCGAGGAAAGGATAACATTGTACGTAGCTGGTGTTGAACATATCAAAATAATATGCAGCTGCTCAATTTACGAAAGTATTCGCAAAAATTTGCCAACTTGTTTGTTGCATCAAGGAATGGCTGAATTATTATCACAAAAATACAATTACACATCCCAATATGTAAATCCAAATGTATTTCGAAGTAATTATTTCTTTGATCCTATATTTTTACCACGGGTAAATAATGAAAGCTATTTTATCAATGCGAAATCTTCATTTTACAAGATAGAATCTTACAATATTTTTCACTGTAGTATAATGAGAGAATCTTCCTCGCATTTTATGAGTTGGATCAATACTGGTTATGACTCAGTCACCTGGATTTTAATATTAATCTCCTACTTTGTTGTTACCGGCTATGCTTATTTGTATATTCTGAAGGTGAAAAAAGTCAAACGTACACGACACTCCCTTTCTTGGCTTTCGGCCATTGGTCTCATTTTTCGTCAAAACCACACTCCCATTTCCAAAAAGATTATTTTGCTGTTAGCCTTTTGTGGTTGGCTTTTGTCTGTAATTTATGAGTGTTACGTCAAAGCAGAATACTCAACACCGCTTCTGCCTGAGCCATTTGATAATGTTACACAAATGATTGGTCAAGGATATAAATGGGGTGTTCTAGAAGGAAACCTTTCTGCATTAAATCATGTACTCTTGTATAATTATCTAGTCGCAAAAATTAATCTCATCGACATACTTTCTGAGTTGATTCATTTTATTCCAAGTTTGAGTTCAAATAAAGTGCTGACATTTACAAAGTATTTGAGAACAAATAAACTATTTTTCCCCATGCAGAGCAGTGCCTACAATTTGTTTCCCTTCAATATACTGCAATGTTCTTTATTGCGCGAGCCATATATAGTAGTAAGAATCCTCTCGAGTTTTTTCTATCGTTTCCAAAATGTTTTACAACGTTCCTTTTCTAAAATCATATCATCTGACTTGAGTAATGCTTTTCAAAGTCCAGAATATTTCATACTAAAGAGAAGCGTGTTTCAATTCGCAGAAAAGTCAGAATATTTGGACAGACAACCATTGATAATGAGAATTATGGGCCAAATTTACACGATTTTTATAATTTTGATGGTAGGTTTGTCGATATGTATGATTTTATTTCTGCTAGAGTTGTTTGTTCACAGCCGATATAGTATGGCTAGGGTATGCAATACCGGTATTTCAATACCGGTATATGCCGGTACTACCGAATACCGAATACCGGTATTGCTTTCTCCAATACCGGTATTTACCGAAAATATAACGCTGGTGGTTTACAATCTAACAAAGTTCGAATT
>JABASD010006145.1:0-10783 GCA_019776165.1 Pogonognathellus flavescens
TTAACCCCCCCCCCCCCCCCACCATATTCCGGTGAAAAGGGATGTTTGGAAAATATTAAACTTGCAGTTTTTATCTCAGGGTGCCCAAACCTCTCAAACCTCCCCCCACTTCAGAATCCTAAATACGCCTTTGGTAGTAAGCATAGTTTAGTACATAGGTATTAGGTAATCGATTATTTGCTCATTATTTCAGATAATTCGAATGAAACGAGTCTGCCCAAAATTTGACGAAATTTTTGAAGATTTTATTCACAATTCCGACATGATGAAGAAAATCAATTCTGAAAATGCTGAATTGTTTAAATCCCTCAGTGAAAAAAGTGGAGAAAATATTACAACGATAATGGAAATTGATGACTTTTATGCAACTCTACTTGTGGAAGTAAAATAACTAGAAAACAACAATTCGTAGACATTGTAAACATACTAATTTTTCTGTGAATCGAGCGATATTGTCAAATAGCTTAAAATAATTTAAAAAAATCCTACAGCCCACTAAATTTTTAGCTACTTGACACTATCTACCTCGATTCACAGAAAAATTAATAGTTATGTTAACAATTTTCTTGTAATTATAAAATTCAATTATGCAATTCTTTAGAATACAATTTCTCAATTTTTGACAGAAACTCCAGAATGTTACACTTCCCGATTGGGCTCCACCGCTTTTCACTGACAATCATTTTTTGTACCTGTACAATTTATCATTTGCAGCGCACACTTACACACCAGAACTGCAAAGACTGCGATGTGGAGGATTGCTCAAATATTTAATGACAAATATTAACAATAGCATCTCCGCTGCTTCCTCCACAAAATTTGTTATGCTCTCTGGTCATGATATCACAATGGTGGATCTTCTAAACACTTTGGGAGTTTACAACATGAAGATTCCTTATTATGCATCTGCTCTGATGATGGAATTGCATAGAGACGTAAACAGTACTGCCAGTGAAGATAAATTCTACTTCAATGTAAGAATTCATGCTGAAAATTTTCTTTTACTAAACAATATTATTTCTGACTTTCGTATATTAACTTTCCACTGTAGCTTTATCTTAGAAATGATAGTAGCAGACAAGACTCGTACAAATTGACACTTCCTAATTGTGATTTTAATTGTCCATTGGAAACTCTTTTTGCAAAAATTAATCCAATAATTCCTGATGACTGGGAAGGTGAATGTAAAACATTAAACCCCTCAGAAGAGTTTTCATGGCTTGGTATAGACAATTCATTTCTACGAACTCCTTCTTTATTAAACAGTTTAAATGTTTCTAATTTTGTTGTAAAAAATTAATTTTTCATTTAATTTAATTGAAGCAATTTTAGCCATTGGATTGGCAAGTGCAATCTTCGCTGGGCTTCTGCTTGCATCTGCACTAATACTCTGCAAAAAGATGAAGCAGAATAAAGGAATGCGAAATGGATATCAACAATACTAGAACCGCTGAAATAGAAAATTGTCAATCTTACACTTTAAGCCGATAAAATGCATTCACTGATACTGATACACTGATACCTAATCGATATGCTCAATTTTGCTAACATTGATTCTGTCGAGTGGTTGCCCACAGCCAAGCGTAAGATTGATTTGATTCGATTTCAGAATGTATTCACATAATCAATTTGTTGCAACTAATATTAGCATTTACGTTAGTGTGGCTTTTAGAGTTTAATGTTACCGTACTTGGCAGAAAATTCCGTCATTGTTTTGGATTTCTGACTAATTGATCATTTAATTCTTTGCGTGTTTTACTAATTATGTGTGTAAACATTGTAGTATGCGTATTGGCTACGATACAAACTATCTATTTACAACTTCGTAAAATGAACCCGTAACTGCGAACAAAAGATGAGATGTACTACCTATGCATAGGTAGTACATCTCATCTTTTATATGCTATGTATGTAGAACAATTTTTCTGGATGAATGAGTTTCGATTACTTTAGTGAGGGTAGGTATTTATTTTTAAATGATCCACTGTATTAGGTTTGCATATTATGTACTTATAAAAATGTTTCAATTTTATGACTGATTTCATTTATATGAACACAACTGCAATTAGGTGCAAATAACTTGACTCTATTTCATAGAACTTCAAAAACGTTGATTTCCTTGAGGTTTATATGCAATTAAAGTAATATTATGTATAGTAGTCAGCAGTCTGTAATACTAATAATGTTTTTAATGGTTTTACAGTTTTTGTTTTATGATATATTATAATATATTAATTTTATGTTTCAATTGATAGACAATGCTCTCAATAAGATCTACTTATATATGATTTTTTTAACTTAATATGCATGAAGTTATCGAGGGAAAGAGATTGGATGGGAATGAATAAAGAATTAACACGTAATACGATTCGTTTTCATTTATAACGTTGTAGATATATATTATTGTTTATTGTACACAGCATGAATGTGAACATCCAAATTTTTGTAAACCACTAACACGACAACTAATAAACACGTTTGAATCAGTACATTTTTTCAGCCGCAAAAGTCAAAAAATAAAGAAATCATTCTACCACAGTTTTCCATAATAATAATTGTCATTTAGAGTAAACTTATTAAATATTATTAAAATGAATACATATAGTATTGAATATACAGTACAGTAGGCAAAGTTGCACTTTCATAAGCGGGAAGATCTTTATTTCGCTGGGTCTGTCCCGTTTTATTTGCCGTAACCCTTGTGTCCATAACTGTAGAATGTAAACAATATTGTGTTAACAAACTGTAATGTAAATTCATTTATATTGTTTTGGAATCTTACCCTCCTCCGCCGCCACCACCACCATGTCCGTAACCCTTGTGTCCGTATCTGAAAGATTAAAAACATTTTTTAAATACAAAGTACCATATGTAGTATAAATAATAAATTAGCAAAGTAGTTTTGAATTATTACCCTCCACCTCCATGACCACCACCACCACCTCCGTATCCTTTGTGTCCGTATCCTCTGTAGAAATAAAATTAAACATATAAATATTTTTTTTGCACATACAATAATTTTTTTAAAAGCTTTATATAGAACTGTTTTAATTTTTTATGTAGTTTTACCCTCCGCCTCCGCCGCCACCGTGTCCGTAACCTTTTCCGTATCCTCCTCTGAAAAATAAAAATTAAATTAATATGTTGATTTTAGGAAATTTCAGCAATAAATATTTTAAGGCATTTGAATATGTAGGGCTAAAATAACGCTTACCCTCCACCACCTCCGTGTCCGTAGCCTTTATGCCCATATCCGCTGGAGAAATCAAACTACATGTATTTCGTTTACCCCAAAAATAATTATTTTACAAAAGAAAAAAAGTGCAATTACCCTCCTCCTCCACCACCTCCGTGTCCATAACCCTTTCCATATCTGAAAGATAAAATCGTTATAAATGTTTTTTTCAAGTTTAAAGCATTCATGGTAATATTTTATTATGTACATACTGGATATAAAAGTTTGCAATACTTACCCTCCACCGCCATGACCGCCACCGCCATGACCGCCACCGCCGCCGCCATGACCATACCTGAGTAAAAATTAAAAATTAAAATTGGTAAATCTAAATTTTGGAAAAGCCATCGTTTATATAAATGAATTTATTACCCTCCAGCTTGACTGAGGTGGACACAAACACACAACACAATCACTGCAGCGAGCTATATTGTGAAAAATAAAAAATTGAACTTTTTTTTGCAATTTCGTTTAAGTTTTTTTATCAAAGAATGAAAGAACCCTTACCAGTACATAAATTTTCTGAGCCATTTCAATTAATAAATATAAATTTCAGATTTTTGTACTTTGAAACTGATATTTTCTGAATTTAAAATGAATATTTTTCTTGTAGTTGTTGTTGTGAGTTGAGCAAGTTACCGAATGATAAACTCGAGATGAGTCCAAGCCTTTAAATATCCATTGGGTTACCTGAGAAAATCAGCAAAAGGGAAATCACTACGCTCCATTGATCATTAGCGATGTAATTGGAATGTGTGCAATGTACCTCAAGCTTTAATATTAGTAAATGATGACAATGTAGCGTATGAGACACCGAGCTACCTGTTGCTTGTATAATAATAATTTTCCATTCTACTTACATTCATTCTCATTCTTTAGCATTTAATGTACGTATCTGCTCCTGCAGTGTCACAAAAATAGCAAAGTGTAACGTATTATATAATTTTGGTTGTCTTATGTCATGTTTTCATAACATTTTCCTTCCTTTATAGAAAAGGTGCTTATGATCCTATAAAAAGGCACGACAGCACGTCAGAACTTTACTTTACTCGTGTCACTTTGTTACTTACCTTCCTTACATTTTGTATTCTTGGCTTGAATATGCAATAGACATCTCGACATGGGGTAAACCCGATCAGAGCTCTAACACTAAAAGCTCAAACACAACAATAGATGAACTTAGCGATTCTCATTCTCTTCATTCATCTCTTCCTATTCCTGCTTCCATTATTATCCATCCTGCTATTTCGAGTCTTTGGCTCATAGACACCATTCAAGTAGCGCAAAAAAATTTGCACTAAAAATTGCTGCATGCAAAAATGCAGCCTGTCAAACCGTGTCGGAGCAAATCATCATCATCATCACATGCTCTCTTCTTGGCTACCTCGTCTAGACGTCTCTATGTCTCTCAAGCCTATACATAGGTACGTACAAGTCTCTTTCCTCCTTCCGGAGTATTGTAAATTGCTGACATAATGGTGCCATAAACACAACTACTACTAGTCTTATATACAAATACTACATAAATCCTACGCTCAAAATCTAACTCGTGTATATAATACATATACTCAACAAAATAAAGCCGTGTGTTAAGTAGGATACATTGAAAAGTATAGAATATTGCACGTAATTATTATAACACCATTATTGCCGTTATGCAAGCAACATCACATAACACAGCAGCAGCGTCTAGCAAATAAAATATATGCAAAAGCTGAACTAAATACCTACTTAAAATCATTGCTTCCATAATAATATACAAAGTAATTTTCTTTTCTACGTTTAAAAGTGTTGCAAATCCGTTCAGAGATATTATTGTTATGAAATTGTGAGCTAATAATATTCGAATGTATTTTAAATGTTTATAAATATTAAAGACATTTAGTAGTAGTAGTAAGCATTTTTTTATATCATTTCCTACTATGTAGTTGTAGTGTGCCATCAGAAAATGTGAGCGCAGGTAAAAATAGCAACGTAAAAGTACTTGTAATTGTAATTTGAAGTGGATATACACACACAGCAGTTCAAGAAGCAATTTCGTGTGTAATAAACCATAGATATTACCACCTCTCTTATTATTGTAGTGTGTTGTATACCGTGGGAAATTATCATGCTGCGATTGAGTTGCTTGAGATTTGAGAATGAGTTACTTGAAGCGTCAAGCAGAAACTTTTGCGTTTAACTTACATTGGATATGGTATCAGATGGGGTTGACATGCAATTGACGTGTATAAATACTAATTCGTCGCCCTACATACATATTCTTATGATCAATCGACTGGACAAATACGGACATGACTGTGGGAAATTAATTATGCGACTATATGCAAATGTACTGATGTTTCTATATTTAACAAATTGTCGTGCTAAATAATTCGAACACAATTACATGCAAAATTCCATTGTATACCATAAATATAAATATAGGCAGATGTAATTACTGAACGGAGATTCAGAAACAGAAATTGAGTGCATTAAAATAAATTAAGCACTTTTAGTAGTTGGAAATTATTTCTTCGATTCTACGTAATACGAAAAGTGTTGTCATGTTCTGCTCATAAACAATTGGGTGACTCAAATAATATTATATAACTCTTGATAGTTCGCAGAATAATAAATTGCGCTTGGGTTGACTAAGTCTCAAGTTTCACAAAAATTGCGTTGTTTTGTCAAGCTATTGATTTTTATATGAATCTTGTAACTTTATTCTTCTTCCAAGCATAGCTTCTGTAGGATGTCAAAATTCACTAAGCTTTCGTTCGGAGCTATAAAATACAGACAGATAAAGCCATAAAAGTTTATTAGAATAAATAGTTCCGTTAATCTGCTTCAAAAACATGGGAATCTTCCAGTGTGGCAGTTAAATATGGTTAAATACAGTAATATGTAATATTAATTTCAAATGAAGCTCGCTAACTTTACAAATTCATGCAGACTACTGGTAAGGTTAAAAACTTGGAAATATACAACTAAATAAGGACAATCCATTGTTTAGCAAAAGAATTTTTTCAAATCGGAATCATAAAACATAATGAACACATCAAGGTAATTATGGCAGATTAAAATGCAGTATTTATTAGGTATACCATTTTCCATATTTTTCTTTGATGCAGAGTTGATTTGTCGAGCATATCTCTATATCTCTCTCTACATACAAATTATACATACAAATTATAGTAATTTTAGTCTAGTCAACAAGGATGTATTTAGGATACGCTCGTACTTGGATAAATACAGATACCACGTAGATACGCTCTTGCTAATCAAGATAAAGTCTCAGTAATGCAACAATAAGAAAGCTAATTTTAAAATTATATTTAAAAAAGTTAATTCAATCACTACATAAGAAAACGTCAATACTGCTACTAAAGCATGTACGTAAGTATAAAGACATGCATTTATATAACAACTTTCAGTGTCTGTAATTGTAATTGTGTATTCATTTCAATAATCTATAGAGGATTCCGCCAGCAAACGGATGTGTGTGAGTGTGAGAAAGCTTGTATAGGTTATCATTATTTCTCGTTATCACTTTCAAACAGGTCATTACGTTTTCCGAAGTTTGTTAAGTATTCACATTCTTAAGCAGCAGAAGCGATTTCTGAGAACGGGAGAGAAAATGAAATCTGAAATGAAAATTTTCTGTTGGTTAACTTGTGAAATATGATGCATTTATTAGCTATAATAATGCTAACTCTTATGCATATCATATCTATAGGTAATGTTAACTGTTTATAACGATACTATTACATTTGGCTAATCCGATAACATGCCTCATCGGAGAAACATGAAGGAGAAATTTGATATGCATTTATGAGCTAATAGCAACTAATGCTCCCATGTACTTTCTTATTTAATAAGGCTAGCCACGATGTTTCCATATTATTTAGATAATGTCAACTGATATGAACCTTCCGATTCACATTTGTTTGTGTACTTCCACATTCTAAATCATGATGTCCATAATCCTTACTACTTCTTTAGTATAACATAACACGCAACTTACAAACATGGAAATACATATGCATGTAACATCATTTGATTTTCTATAGGAATATTCATGCAATACTGTAGTAGACCCAAGGCCAGCGATTTGCTTGGATGAACTGGACTTTGCTGAACTCGTCCAAATAATATTATCTCCGTAGAATTCATTCTCATTCTATTCTCATTTCGTTTAGCATCTCTTCATTTTTTGCTTCAATAATCACGAGTTCATTCGCCACTCTGTACAAAACATACTGATATTTTTTGAAGATAAAAACTTCACTGACATTTCATAGGGGAATTTTATATACACTAGCATGCAAGTATTTGGTTTGACTCACAAGTGTCAGTTTTGTAACAAGTGTGTCTCTGTAGGGAGTGATTTTATACAAAACGGTCGTACAAAGTCCCTGGTGTACTGCAATTAAATAACAATACTGGAATTAAGAAAATTACAATTATTCAGTAGTAGTATTTGTTACAATTTTAGCTTTCTGTTTCGTGGATCATTCCTTACATGTGAACTGTGATTTAAAAGCATTTAAAGCATCATGAAGACTTTTGTAGTGTGTATTGTGCTTGCTACCTTTGCGTTAGATTGCTCATTTGGGTTTTCTCACAAAAATATTTACCCCAAACCCCCACAAAGGAAGGCACTGGATCTTGATAATGATATGCAAGGGAGCGACCCTTTGATATTGACACCTTATATAAACGCTGGAAGAATTAATGAAGCTCAGAATTTGGCTCTTGTGACTAATTTGACAGATGTTGTCAGCTATAGCGGTTACCTTACCGTCAACCCAAAGTACAACTCAAATATGTACTTTTGGTTCTTCCCTGCTGCTGTAAGCCTGTTTACTTCCTAGTCATAAAATATTGTGTGTAATGTAAAGATAATTGTAATAAGTAATATATAAATATGGAGATCTTACAAATGAAGATGAGAATACAAATCATATAAGATGTATAATGTATACCTGCCTTGTCTTTGTCTCTGTTGTATGTATATTATTGCATGCTTGCATGTGTACGTATAGGTATATAAATATAGACACTTTCAATAGTTTCTGTAGTATGGTGATTTTAAATTATTTAATATTTAGTTCAATCCAGAAAAAGCTCCAGTGCTCGTGTGGCTCCAAGGTGGACCTGGAGGATCTTCTCTTTACGGATTATTTTTTGAAAATGGACCTTTCATTGTAGACCCGGAAATGAATCTACAGTATAGAACCACATCATGGTCACTAACACATTCAGTAATATATTTCGACAATCCAGTAGGAACAGGTGAACAATAATATTTTTTCATATTTTATAATAATTATGTAAAGATAAACTTTACATTTATTTTCATACGAAAGAATGAACTCAATTAGTAATGACCATGTATGACTAATGACGACTTTTGTAAATTAGGCTCATCTAATATTTTATAAATTACTTACATTGAGTTTTAGCTGAATCATCCTTAAGAACGAACATTTATTTTAAGATTTTTTAAAAGCTTTTCGATGTTTGCATACAAGAATCAAATTGCATTCTATACCTATACATATTATTCAAATCTAATTAGGTACTTCAGCCATTAGTAATATTTCATTTTACTAATTAGGACATAATATATAGGATGCTTAAATTAATTAATTTTTTGAAAACTTATAAATGTGAAGGACATACTGAAGGTAGTTTTAGTTTTATATAAAATTACTCTTTACTTGAAATGTAGGATTCAGTTACACGGAGGATGATAAGGGATATGCACGCACAGAGGAAGATGTAGCGAATGATCTTTACAGTGCCATTACACAATTTTTTACTCTCTTTCCGCAGTACAGAGATAGAGACTTTTTTATAACTGGAGAATCATATGCAGGTACACAAAATACTTATGCTTACTTTAGTATAAAAATATAAGTTTAAAATGCGAAATTGATCCTTAAACATTTACATTGTAATTGTATGTAACCGTTCTGTAACCCTGTGCCTGTGTATATGCACATAGGAAAATACGTTCCAGCAATATCGTACAAAATCCACACAGAAAACAATTTGTCGCCAAAAGTTAAAATAAATTTTAAGGGGATGGCCATTGGAGATGGCTTCTCGGATCCTGAAAATATGCTTAACTACGGCGAATACTTGTACAGTATTGGTTTAATCGACTACAATCAAAAACTCCATTTCGAGCATGAAGAAGAACTAACTAGAGGTTTTATAAGGAAACAACAATGGATGGACGCATTTAATGTAAGTATTCCAATAACACCACAAAAGAGAAAAGAGGAAGCATAATATTATGAACAAACATAGTAGAACACTTATGTTGAATAACTATTATCTAATTTTTAAACCAAGTTTTTCTTAATGTGAATATTTTCCATGTTAATATATAGACGATTGATACATTGATGGATGGAGATTTGCAGCCTTACCCTTCCTACTTTAAAAATTGCACTGGATTAGATTTCTACTTTAATTTCTTGGTTGCTTCATCTCCTCCAGACGAAAATTATTATATGAAGTTCTTAGAACAGCCCTATGTCCGCAGAGCGCTTCATGTCGGAAATAAGCCATATAACGACGGTTCAAAAGTAGAACTCCATTTACGAGAAGATATGTACAAATCAGTTGCTCCGTGGATAGTTGAATTATTGGATGCCAAAGAAAAATATCAAGTCTTAATTTACAGCGGTCAGTTGGACATAATTGTAGCTAATATTTTGACAGACAACTTTCTGAGGAAATTAAAATGGCATGGAGCTCAAGATTTTGCTGCTGCCGACAGGAATATATGGAGAGTAGGTAAGGATGTTGCTGGATATGTAAAGGTGACAGACAACTTGACTTATCTTTTAGTCCGGAATGCTGGACACATGATACCGCACGACCAGCCTAAGTGGTCCTTTGATATGATTAATCGTTTCACGGCAGGCAAACTGTTTGCCAGACCAAAGTAAATAATATTTATAAGAGTTTTATCTTATTCTGTCTCTACTACTGTAGGTATAGTATGTTTGCAATTCTTTGTAAAGTGTCTTTGTTGATTTCTGGCGGATAATTTCACGAAAATTAATATTATCATTCCAATTTCCATTTATATTGGATATATATTGATTGATTTAAGTCTGTTAAGTAAGCCAATGTTTGTGTACCAGTTTCTCTTTTATAATGTATTTCAAAATTAAATACTTAAGAAATAATTTTTAATGTTTAATGTTATTATTACAGTAATAAAGAAAAACTGTCTATATAATAAATACTTTATTATTATCATGCAAGAAATGGGCGTATTTTTATTGCAATATACATATTATATCATAATTACTGTACTATACATATAAATATTGTTTAACATATTGCAATGCAATCTGGCTTATTAAGACGCTAATTTATACATGCGAACGTTCTTATTCAAAAGACTTGATTTTGACTGATTGATTTACAAATAATTATATTATTTCCATATTACCTGATTACCCCAGCGTATCTAAGTAAACCCTGAAAAATGAGTTCTTTTTCCGAAACCAGCTATATTTGTCAATTTTTGTCTCTGAGCCC
>JABASD010006146.1:0-10783 GCA_019776165.1 Pogonognathellus flavescens
CTGGCACAAACCAGTTGTTCCAAAATCTTCAGAACCTTGCAATAAGATTTCGAAATAACGGTGATGAAGAAATACGGTCACAGGAATTTCGTCAGATTATTCCTTTGTTTAACATCCTGTACTACTTATGCATGTGTCCTTTCCGAATCAAAAAGACAAATTTGGGTATCTACATAATTCATACTAACAAAATTCAAAAGGTACAGTCAATATTTTTTAATTTATTCTACACGAAATTAAGCATTTAGGCAGTTCATATAAATTGAAAGTGTACATATAAGAAAGAGGCGCCAAAATAATTATTATCATGGTCAACTTTCACATATGAAAATTCAACGAATATTTTGAATACACTTAGTGTCTTACTGCTTTCCTCCACTGTGGACTATTGATGAACACAATATGGCAATCCTCCTTTTCACATTTGAATGTTTTGGTACATCCTCAACATCTATTTATTATTTTGGCCGAGATCAATTTAATAATTCTTCCCTTCATTGGATGCTTCATAATGTGGAAAAACAAGTTGGCGGTTGAAACCCTTTTGAAAAAATCTCAGAAGGACAGAACAATTAACAAACTTGTATGGCTTGCAAATATCTGTAAATTGTACTTTAATGATACTTAAAAAAACGAATTATTTCTGAAGTTCTTTTCTATGCTATATTCATTTGAACGATTTTTTGAGGTATATGCAATTATAAACTGTTTTATGGTTTATGATCGCACCATATTGATGACATTTACTACGGTTTCGTTTCTATTCGTGCTTTTCTTTTCTTCGAACTATTATGGTGGGGGAAAACAGGGAATATTTAACATTTTTGGAGATTCTTATGAAGAGAAAGGATTGAGGAATGAAAAGTCACAAATTGAGAAAATTGTGATCATAATCTTTTATTTGTATGTTGACCGTTACGTCAACATATTTTATAATATTCTGTTATTATTTTGCTTGGTGTGTTCATATATGTTGTATTTGAGCAGTATGGATTTTTCTAACTTTCTGAAAGGTGGCTGCAACAATATTTCGAAGGTTTGTACTATATTTACTGTTGTTATTTTTCGTGCCACGCATCGTAAAATGAGAACTAAATTATTATGTCGTAAATATTTTTTTTGTTTTTTTCCTCTTTGTCTTTTACTCCTAGGTCTTAGAGCGGTATCAATACGTTATTGAAGTCACGGAATGCATTAACGAGTTTGTCAGCTTTCTCATTCCTTCCCAGGTTGCCGCTTTCCTATTTACTTTCGTCTTTGATTTTTTTGAGTTTTGGGAATATTTGAACGTGGGTTTAAAATTGTTCTACTTCTTATTTTTTATTTTAAATATGATGTTTCTTGGCCTGGCGTCGTCTGCAAACAAAAATGTTGGTGAACTGGAAAGCGATTTTAATGAAAAATTAATTTGAAACTATATATAAGATCCAATTTATATTTTTTGTTTAGATTCATAGCCTGCAAAAATGGCTATTCAACTACAAATTGAATGAAATGTCAGAAAATGGATTAGAAAATGGGGAACTGAACAAACGAAGTGAACAACGTTACCTTTGGTTAAAATGGCATTTGTCTAGTATCAATGTTGGACTGTCCTTCGGAAAATCATTTACAATCACGTATGGGTTTTTTGGAACCGTAAGTATACATAAAAAATACTGCTTTGGTTTTTTAATGCAAATATTTTTTAATGCATGGATCTCTTCCTATAAATTAAATTCAAGTTCATTGTATACTGCTTAAGAGATTGTTTCAAACAAAGTAATAATACACATATCTATCAGCTTATCCTTAAACACAGCTAAATATCTCTACTCACATTGAATATGTTTCCTTTTAAATTTTTTCAGCTGGTAAGCATTTATATGACTTATGTAATCATCGTGCTGCAGTTCATAAGCACTGAAAAAGCAAACGAAAATGCACTAGATCAACAACCTTTGATGACTGCGAACTGCAAAAATTCATCAATTGCATTTTAAACCAAGCAGAAAGCTATAAATAGTAACTTGTTCACAAACATCATCAGAGTCAGGACACATTATACCTTATATTTGACATTTGACAAATTCATCATAGTGGTAACCTGTGAAAGATCAATCACTTGTAACGTGTTTGTGTTCCACTAGCTGGGTTTGAAACACCGATTGCGCCACTTTATAAGTATAATTGACCCAACAGTTCGATGGGAAAAATCAGCGGAACAACCTGAGGATGTTCACAAGGAGAAAAGTGAAAAATACATTCCTGCGATTCCTGATCTTAAAAATCGTTATAAAGTAAAACATCTTGAAGTAATTGGCCTATTTATAGGAGCAAGAGGCATCATATCAAATTTCTTTGATGAATTTAGAAAGAAGTTGAAACTACCACCGACTCTGGTTGGAGAAGTAGCTTTGTCAGCAATCAAAGGATCCATATTAATTTTAAATAATCACCTATATCATTCTAAATGAACACGTTCTAGTTCTAATGTTTAAATCATATTTAATGAATCTTTAAAACTTAATTTTATAACCTTTATTAGTTATACTGAGTCGTATTCGGCTATAATGCTTGTATGACAGTGATTGTTTTGTTAATAAAACAGTTCCCCCCCTGTTATTATTATTGTAGTAAGTTTGTATTTTTATCTGTCGCAGCGACGCTCTGTCCTACATTTAAGGTCACTGAAGTAACAATATTTTAATTTTTGTCAACTACAACTTGATTTTCCGTGTTCTTCCAAATCGAAATTTAAAATAAAACCGCGATTCAGTAATTTTTATCATATTTTCATAAGGCAGAAGCTGAAAAAGCGAATAAATTTAAGCAAAAGTAGAATCAGCCTGATTCGGCTTCTACCTATTGAAAATATACTAAACAATTATTACTGTATCACTTTGACATTGCAAAGTTTGATTTAGAAGAACGCACGAAATCAACTTGTAGTTGACAAAAACCGAATTACGGTTGCTGCGATGAAGCGATTTAGGATTGCTGGATGGTTTTTTTAAACTGCTTTTGACTCCAGCACTCTGTACCTAACCGATAATAGTTGACTTCTTGATTAATGTTACAAGATGATTTTTGCTGTCTTATTGTTAGTAATAAATTTTAATTCATATCCCAAAGATTCTTTGTGAAATGTTAATTTATTCGCTTGTTCATTATTATTCCAATATACCAATTATTAAACAACGAAGTTGTTTGTATAATTTCACTCTGTCCGTGTGTCCTTGAATCCGTCCGTCCGTCCGTCTGTCTGTCCGTATGCACGATAACTCAAGAACGGTCTGAGCTAAAGACTTCAATTTTGCTACACGTACTATTGATGTCTAGTGTGAGGTTAAGTTCGAAGATAGGGTCAATCGGTCAACTTCTTTATGACCTTTGACCCAATCAATGTGTCTTGGTATATTTACCAGGCTTGTTAGTATTGCTCCGATATATAAGAGAAGATATGTAATATCAATACTTCAACCTATCAACAATTCAAATGTAAATTTTCATACGAAAGTCAAGTGACATTATACGTAAGTTTTCAAATAGCTCAAATTATTTTCTCATGCCAAGTAGTCTACTAACAGTCAGTGCATTACATCTACATTTACAAACTACGAAGTCAATACGTAAGTTTTGAAAAAGCTTCAATGATTTTCTCGTACAAAGTCGTCGACTAAGAGTCACTGTATATATCTTTAAAAACTACGAAATAAGTCAACAGTATTATTGTAAGTTTTAATGTTTTTAAATATTATGTAACTTCGTTGTTTCGCTACACCCCGGTGTTGACCGGTTTATTTGGAATTGAGTCGGTTTTTCAATTTTTTCTTCAAACTGCTTCGAATTCCTAAAATCACAAAATTGGCGGATAGAACAGAAATGTATATAAAAATATTATTTCAAATCACTCAAAAGAAATTAGTTTGCTTTGTGAAAGATTCTTAGTAGGAGTTTTCCACCTCAGCACCTCATTGATTCAGATTAATACTTAGGTTTATAACACCATATTGTATTTAATTCAGATACATTTTTAACAACGCTTCGATTTTGTGTCAGATATTGCCTTAGATGTTAATATTACCATATTTACTCTTGGAATAAATTAGATATTGTCTCCTCATTATTATTAGTAAAAGTATTATGTAGTTCTACTTACGAGTTAAAAATTCCACATACTACACACCTATACATGAGCATGAAAAGAATAGAATCAAATATCTGCTTAGAAAATGAGTATAGATCGAAAAATATTTGCATGTGACTACGTTAAATGTCTTTTTGTCGTTTTTTTTCTTATTTTCATGTTTGACATCAAATCCACATATCACTCTAAAGCTCAAAAAAATCAGGCGCGTAGGCAGGATTGAAAGTTGGGGGGTGCACAACAGGACAATATATAATTAAACTTCTTTTTATAGTGAATTGAGGCTTTGGGTTTAGTGAAAGGGTGCGATTAATGTAATTAAGAACAAGTAAATAGTATTATCATTTGTGAGGGTCACAAGATTATCTTCCCATTATAAATACTAATTTCCGCACTTAGCACGAAATTTGGAGCAAAGGTTTGTCTGAAATGAACTACAAACAAATTAAGTTCGCGTATATAACAACTTTATCACATTTTGTCAAGTTTATATATTACTCAAGTCAAACAGAGACTGTCTCAAGTCATACAATTGTGTATCAATAAGTGTATCAACTCAACGTGACTGAGCCCTTTATAACATAGTAACTCCAAATATGTCTTTAATTAAAGTGGAAGAAAAATCCACTTTTTCAGCATGCAGATGCTCCTGATAAAGTCTTGCCTGGGCAGCATAAAATCCAGACCGGCCTTGATAGTCAATACACTGAATTATCATAAAAACCATATTTTTTTTGTAAATTGCATCTTTAAGCATTTTTAAAAAAATTGCAAACAATACCAGAGATAAATAAATAACTACAGATAGTACGTAACAATAATGCTTGTGAAGATGAAAAAAACAGAAAAGTCATACACGAAAGGAAATTATCGGAATAAATGAAATTATATTTGTATTTACATCCGTAAGGAAAAGTTTTGCAAGCAAAACTTGGAAATTTGATGCATTACGTATTCATTTTGGACTAACTTTTCTATATTCGCTGCACACATTTACTAGTATTAGTACTATAGTATCTTTGTTGAGCATGGAATTGTACTAATCTGACTTTCCAAATGCATGGAGGAATAGATTTTTACATTATTATAATCATCAAAATAACATTTAGTAACAAATACTAATGATTATTGTCTACAAAAGTTAGTTTAACAGTTTCTAGTAAACTACATGGCCATCCAAACAGTAATTTTTATAAATTTAGAAATACACTCACATATTTATTTTATACCCCACCACAATCCCTTTTTGCAGTAACAATACAACTCCAAATGTGTATCTTTTGCACATTTTGTGAATTTTTTATTAATTTGATTTATTCTAACTATCTCGACTTGTCCAGTATTTTTCCCACTAAGTGTAACGGACGCATCAAAAAGTCCATCACCTGGAGTAGTAACGAGATCCATTTGTATCTTTCTCCCCATTTTTATGGAATTTGTAGAAATTGCTTTCTTAATCTTGGTTATTTCTAGCCTACTACATTTTTCTGGATCAATTAATTTATTATTTATATGAGCCACGACAATTTCCGCCGCTTCTGCAACCTTTGGATCACTGGTTACTAGAAGTGTTGAATTGGGTTTGCGACATGGACAGTAAAATTCGTTGATTCCTAAGAATGAAGAAAATATTTTATTTTTAATACACATTTTAAACAAGATAAACTAACTTTAATCAACTCACCAAAATCCTGACATGTTGCTGATGTAGGAATTGATTGCATAAAATGTTGAGTATAACGTCGTGGAATACTACATCCCACTTTTAATACTTTTCCCATTTTGTGGGGCATTATACGTTTCAGTGCTCCATTTCTTGAGAATGTGCTGAAACGTCCAGTATAATGCGTAGTGTGAGGATAATCTGTATCTATTTTCTTTCAAAGTTTGAAATTCTTCTGGCTGTTCATTCTGAATCCAGAATGGCATACTTATCCAAAGATTGGGTAAATTAACTTCATACTGACCATGGATAACTTTTTCTCTAAATGTCCCCCATCTTATGCCATGATCCCCAAGGATAACTAGTATCGTATTATTCATGATTCCATTGTGTATCCAATTCTAAACAGTAATAATTCTTAGAAAATGGGTACTTTGTTTCAAAAAGGTATTGGAATTCGTCAACTAAAAAGGCATTATGTAACTCAATACTTGTAAATACTGTGACAACGGACCATCCACAAACTGTAATGCCCCATTGTAATCATGTGTCATTGCTGTGCTGTGGGAAAACACAGCGAATGGAATTCCTTCCTTATGAGCTTTTGTCACAATTGCATCAATATTATTGAGAAGAAATTCATCCGAAGTTTGATGTTGAATGCAACGATTCATAAACTCCCAATCGCTTAGAATCCATTCTCCTCTTGCTAAAATGATAATAGGTCGCTTATTTCTCAATAACAAACTAATTTCACCAAATTCATGTTACCTTTTTGAATTAAAGGTCTATTATAAAAATCCACAAGTAATTTATTAAATCCCAAGGCATCCCCATGATGTATCCCACCCGCATAAGAATCCTCCAAATGTGCGGTGAGATAACCGGCCTCATCAAACTCCCTCCAGATGAGGGGACAATTATCATAAAATGGAACATTGGGATCCAAACACAAGTCCCACATTTGTGACTCACTGTATCCAGTTAGAACTGGGAGTAAATTTGACCGAGTTCCATATCCAACTGGAAGAAAAAGTCTGTTAAATAGTGTTTTACTTCTTTTTATATATCAAATTACAAATTACCCGAAGAATATCCCAACATTTCTACAGCTCCCAATTTGTACAGGATTTTGATAGTTTTGTTCATTAATCTTTGGAAATTAAGTCGTGAAATAGCATCTTGACTTAGAATAAGGACATTCGGTGGTCTTCTAATATTCTTGCTAATATTTCTCCATCTATCCCGTTTCCTTTGTATTCTGTCATGTTGAATGGGATCTGGTTTGATTAAAGTTGCTACAGTGTGATACATTTTGTACAAAGATTGCCCAACTATTAGACCAAAATATTTCTTGTGGCATTCTAACATGAAAAATTCATCTGTAATTCTGGTCCTGATTGAAGTTATTGGTTTTTCTGGACTTAATCTGAAATAAGAATCACAATTTTTACATAATTGACTTATATGTAATCCAAGTTATTGTGAGTCCACTCACTCTGTCTCATTCTCGTTAATTCTCTTAATAATTGTGTAATAACATGTCAATCTATCCCAGGAAAATCCATCGGCTAAGATTTGTTTTGTATTTATTACTAATTCATCTGTTAAATGATCCACATATGACCAATTAAAACTACTCCGCCAACATTCTGGATCTGTGGAATGATCCCCGGTTTTTAACACAGTTGCAATTTGTTCATCCCAAACCTTCAAATTGGGAATGTAACAAGTAGAATTTATTAATAGTGAAGGAATATTTTCCAATCGAGATATATCATTGGGAGAGTAATAGATGTCATTTATTGTATTTTTATCACTGAGCACATGAACTGAGACTGAAATATAGGTCCAAAGTGTATTTAGAAGTGATACCACGAGTAAAATAATAAATAATAAATAATGTCCACAACTCAGTTTACACCTCATTTTTAAACACGGTCAATTTTTTTGGTGTCATGGATATTCAATTTTTATTTTGGCACAAAACGTAATAAATTTGATCAAGCACAGCTCAACTTTACACTATCGAGTGATCAATGGTGAATCGATTTCCACTTTTAAACACTAAATAAAATATTTATGTATGACAGTTTTTTGCAAACTTCTTTCGGCCAGTGGCTGCAGGCATTGTTAATCAGCATGTACATAAACCGGATTAGATAACAATTTTTGTGTGCAATAGGTCCTTGTCCATAACGAAAATGACATTATCTGCACGATAACGAAAGTAGAATGAAGTTATGGAAAATAAACGAGGACGGTTGTAAGTTAAATAAACAAAAGGTTAAACTTGAAAGATGAATTTCGAGTAAGTGAAGCATGCATGCATTGTGATTTAGAAATTAAATAATTCCCAGCGAAACAATGCACAGTATGTTTATTTTAAATGATTTAGTTGAAAACATGAACTCCATACACACAAACAATAAATCGTAGGCGGAGCTCTCTTGTTCTTTTGTTCTGTAATTAATTAACATATGATAATTTAGTCCAGATTATACTTGAGATGATTGGAAAAATGATAAATAAACCATTTAAACATGTTGTAATAAAGTAGTGCATGAAAAAGATCAGAGGTCATGAAGGAGTTGAACAGTTGGCCCCCATTTGCAAACTTGACATTGGCTTGGACCCAGAGATCACGTATGAGAAGTTTGAACAAGTTCTGTTAATCACTTTTGGAGTTATCGTGGTCACATACAGTAGCTACTCTAAAAGGTCAGAGGTCATGAAGGAGTTGACCGGCTGACTCCATTTACTGCACCTTTGCTGTGACCCAGAGATCACGTTTGAGAAGTTTGAACGAATTCTGTCAATCCGTTTGTGAGTTATTGGTGTCACAAACAGTGGTTTTTTTGCGAGGTCAAAGGTCATGAAGGAGTTAACCGATTTACTCCATTTACGAACTTGACCTTGGATGACACTAAGGTATCACGCATGAGAAGTTTAAACGAATTGTGTTCATCTGTTCGTGAGTTATGGTGGTCACGGACAGACAGACGGACGGACAGACGTAGACAACAATGTTATAAAGTATCTTGCGCTACTTAATAAAACAGTGTATCAAATATTGTGCCGGAACGTTATGAGAATATTTAGGTTAGCAAATTTAAATTTGTCCATTCCGTCTACATACAAAATTATTTGGTTCATGCAATGTCATGTATGCAAATCCCCTACATATTGTCCATGCCAGGGCCGGTAATTGGCACGTGCTAGCCGTGCGACCAAACGGGGTCGCAGCGGTTAGGGGGTCGCAAAATTTGGAAAGTTACACTAGATATTTCAGGGAATTTATAGCCCCATAAAACATCTTGATAAGCATAATGTAGTTATTCTAAACAATTGAATTTTGCAGCAGTTATACCTACTGAAATCTAAAATAGAAAGACTTATTATGTTTGCTTAGTCTAATTAACTTAGATACATTTTATTTTTATTTATTGTGCCTTTGTGGAGGTCCACTCAGTACTTAAATACCATTTTTTCAAAATAAATGGTAACTAAGGAAGTTTGGTTTGGATAACATGAATCAATATGAATAAGATGTATAGTGATATAAATAAAATCAATCGTACCCATAGTACTCCTTATGTATGATAATGAGTGAGGCAGTAGGGATTTTCTTATCAGTTAGCCTGGGCTAAGATAAAGCTCAGTCTTAGTCCCGTCCATAAAGGACGTCCGCAAGGACCGGGTGGTGGGGGTACAAAGAAAGCGGACAAAAAGCGGACATGGTGGGAGGAGGGGTCTAGCGACAGCGGACGTCCGCTTTTCATGTTAATTTTATGTGAAGAATTTCCTGACATTTTATACATTTTTTAACGTATTCTTAGTGTATTTTTGTCTAAATACTATAAAAAAAAATTCGCGCTACGCACGAATGTAAAGATTTGTTTACCCTTTTCTTGGGATTTGAGACCAAATCGATTTTTGCATTCGACTTTTAGTGCAATAGATATTATAATTATGGAACAAATTATTATCCATTGCACACATCAGACGTTTCAAAAAATTTCAGATTAATTCTTAAGGTTGCTGATCTTTCGCTCTGATTTTCATAGTATGATACAAAAACAATCCAGTTTTCAAACTGTATAAAGATGAAAAGGCGACAGTTTCAAGCTTTAATTTGAGTTTTCTAATAGGTCAAATAATTTTAAAATTGAAAATCGTTTTTTTTAAGTTTAAAAAACTTTTTTCGAAACATTTAAAAAATTTCGGTTAGCGGACGTCCGCATGGGAGGGGTTCCAGTTGAAATTTGTTTCATCTCATTCAACCGAAAACTTTGATATCGCCTGCCAGCTATGGATTGCGATAGATGTTAACGTTATTTCCTGAACGATTTGACTTTTTGTAAAACTATCTGACTTACCATTTAATAACCTTGTTTAATTAATTTTAATAATTTTAATAGTTTAATAACCTAACTTTACGATTTTTTTATGAAATTAATTTACTGAACAAAATGCATTTAAGTACTCAATTGACTATGCAATGGAAACTAAACTAAAATTTACTGCAAATAAGTAAGTTAATTGGTGCACTTAGTACAAGCCAAATAGAAATTGTTACCTAATTGTTTAAAATAGTCGCATTATTTGATCAAAAGGATTATGTTACCCGTTCACACTTGGGATTTAACTGAATAATATTGATAAATGTTCCAAGTTCAATTATGTCAAAAACCCCACACCAATTTATTATATTAATAGTTATTAAACCGATGCAATTGTAAAGATATTGGGTGTTGTCCGTAGTTAGATAAGTATATGTAAGATCCAAGGTATCTAAACTCCCAACTAATCGACCAGGGTTCCCCAATTCGGGTTCTTTTAATAAAGTACGAAATGACTAGTGAATGTTAAAGTAATGTGGACGTTGCTAGACAAGAGTGAGGCAAGTTGAGATTTAACAATAATAGTAGATATGTTTATTCGTAGACTTTGGTAAATACTTTCAGAGATTGTTTACAAGAATATTTCTA
>JABASD010006147.1:0-10782 GCA_019776165.1 Pogonognathellus flavescens
GTACTACCTTTTGCGGATACGGTGCAATCGACAGGCAGGTATTACTGGACCATGCTTTTCTGTGTTTTGACAGTAAAGCAGCATAATTTGTTGGATCTGGTTCTATAAGTAATCCGGTCCACCCATGATCTCTTTCCAATACCAAAGTAGGGGATATAAATTCTCCATTGTTAGCTCCGCATTCGATGAAAAATCCGTTCCTCTAAATTGGAATTGAAATAAAACATCTGTAATTCTTTTTACTATAGAATGTCATTGCAATTATAAATTCAAATTGTGAATGTATTTTAGAAAATAAAATATTGCTTATTATATGGTATTCTTTAAAGTTGACTTTGTTTGTACCTTTTCTCTTAGAAGTTTCAATGCATACACATTCTGCTTTTCTTTTACTGCAGGATCTCCCAAAGGAGATGTTAAATTGTATTCTAATGGAGAAGGTGGAACCAAAAAATTCTTAATGGTAAACTCAAGTAATTTGGGATCGTCTTGAGACAAACTGCTGTCGAAAATCCATTCGCCATCATTATCATCATCGCTGGATGCACCTTCCGTGGGAATGGAATCATTGGGATCTCCTAAATTTGTCGTCCCATCGGTCGTCCGATAGATCATCATCCTCCGATAAGTCCTCCTCCGATTGGTCGTACTCCGATAGACCGTCCGATCAAAACTTATATGGAATACCAATATAGTTGTGATTAGAAAACCTCCGACGATAAGAAATTTTCTCAAACTTCGATCACTTCGATTCCAAGCTGAAGCAATGGCCATTTTTGATTCCAAGCTGAAGCAATGGCCATTTTTATAATAGTCAGAGTCAGAAATTGCCAACAAAACGGGATTCGCACTTAAGGCGATTTGAGATAAGACAGTGGTTTAAAAATAAAAACAAAACAAATTCATTGACGAATTTTTCATGACAACAAGTAGGTACATGACAGTTTAAGTCCAGCGCAAAGCAACGCCTGAATACAGGTAAAACTAAAGCTTAGCGCGTTACTAAGTAAAAAAAACCTTGGTCCAGCGTGAAATAAAATGTTCAAACACATTGTTGGGACAAATTGCGAACATTATTATGTGATCTTTCTGCAATGCAATGTCACAACTAAATAAATTAAACTCGAACACTGCAAATTCCCAACTATAGTTAGTTTATAAAGAGAATAAAGACCCCGCCCTGATTTACATGTAAACTATCAAAACCAAAAGAAAATGTGTCTAGTGATCATATTAACCAAGCAAACAACACTAGACTTGTTCATGAAAAAAGGTAATCTTCGCAACATGAGAATCATGAATGATAAAACCATTACAATGGTTGTGACAAACTTTGTGATCTTCGAAGATAAACATCATAAGCCCGTTTTTGCCCAGGAGGCTGTGAGTATGCCCTCTACAGATTTCAATCCTATATAGATACATTTCTGTTCACAGCGGTTGCATTAATAAATAACATTTAACTAATTACAAGTAACTATACTTTGAGAGAGACACTCTGAAGAAAGTCACCAGTATCATAACAATTGCTACGTAATAAGTGTAATTTAAAAGCGAAAACCGAAGAAGAAATGAAAAGATGGTAAACCATATTTTGTATATAGAAAGATAAGTTAGGTATTGACATTTAAAGCTAAGCTATCAATTTACCTATACCTTCGTTTGCTTGCATCCTGAATACATGCTAAAAGATTCGGAGTCATACGTCACAAATTGCAAATAACAGGAAACGGAGCTTCGTCGGTTTTAATTGTTTCCTTATGAAATGTAACCACTTGCCACTTATGCACGTGTAAGGTGAAGGTAATGATTTCCTGTATGTAAAATTAGCAACACCATAACACCAAATAAGGCAGTGGTTCCTATTTTCGTAATATTACATATTCTCTTCAGGCGTCCGTTTTCTTTGGAATTTATGCTTGTGCGTAATGCATTCAGTATATAAAAACCTGCTTTTCGAAACAAGCCATTATTAATGCAATTATTTGACTCCGGTGCAAACAGTAATTATTAATTACATGAACCAACGTGTGGAAGCAATTTCAATTTATCTAGCTAAATCTAACAGCTAATTAAAATTAAAGAGTCACAATTTTCGAACAGTTTTGATTAAAATTTCTACGATTTTAAACTTTATATTTGATATCTTTTACTAAAACATTTTAAAAATGTACAAATCATTTTTCCTGTTACTGCAATGTGTGATTTTGTCTTGTATATTCACATCCACACACGTTTCCGGAGCCAGCTTGAACTTAACAACAGATCAACTTTACAATAACCCAGAGAAGCTGAAGGCAAATGAAACGGCAAAAATGGCCTACATCACAATTTCTTATCAGCAAGGTAATTAGTACTTTCTCATTTTACACTTTAAAATCAAAACGAAAAAATCAAAGCATTCGTTTAAGATTTTCTTGCGAAATAAATAATGAATGAAAATCTTTTTTAATATTACAGGATCAAAAAACCCGAGGTCAGAGATAATCCAATTCGGTAAATACTGTGAACCCGTTGATCCTGATTCTAAAAATGAATCTCTAACTTTGCACATCTCTAATTTCGATGATCTGTCTGAAGAAGAAAAGTGTGTAGTCATCTACACCGACTTTGATTGCAAGGAAGATCCCGAAATAATCACTGAAGCCATCAGTAATCGCAACTCTTCAATTCATAGCGTGCAAATGTGTTCCACGCATTTGCTCAGTATACTTTTGAATATAAGTCGCTCTGAAGGCTATCGCCGCTATGTGAAACAAGTACAGTTATTAGAAACCCAAAATTCTAATGGAAGGTCTCATCTCATGGAGCCAATTTAAGCCCAGAACATCTCATTTCTACAAGGGCAACATCTGACCCTAACCCAACTCGTAAGAAGAATCCAAGAAAATCAACAACACCACAAACCGTAGTTGTAGGAGTCATGTAATGATTTTAATAATAATAAAAATTCAACCGTGTCTGTCTGCCAATTAAATAATTACTTTTTAAAATTAATAGCCAATAACATTATTAGCATATTGTGACGTGAACTAATGTGAAATTTTATTAAGCTGTAAAAATTACAGATAATAAAAATTATTTATCACCCATTAGGAAATAATTATTTTTATGAAATAAAGCAAAATTATTCAAAAATTTCTTAAGTGAAAATTGAATCGTTTAGAAAAAAACATTTAAAAAGAAAAAAATTCCACATAGGGAATCAATCATACAATCCAGAAAGATTATAAATTACACATTATAATATTATTTACTTATCCGTTTTCAAGGGCGTATCTACGTCTGGGTTCAGTGGGCGTGAGTCACCACCCCCCACGTTGGTAAAAAGGGGTAAAAAGTTTCAATTTTTTGTCCTTTGATCCTCCCCCAAGAATACTTGATCCCTGTATTACAAAATCCTAGATACACCCGTTTGTCCGATTTAATAAAATTGAAGCTTGAATTAGAAATTAAAAATGTTATAAACAATAAATTGGAAAAAGCTTTCTTTAACACATTTATTATTTAAAAAGTTTTACAAAATAATATTATCACATTATATTTTCTAGTACCGAACTAAAAATGGAAAATTATAGGATTGTATGTGTTTAAGTGCATCATACAATTCATATAGTCAATATATGACTACAAATAAAAACTTTACTTAAGATTAGAAAAATAACAGCGACATAAAATTAGTTAAAGTGTCCATAATATCCCCACATTCTGTCTTCTGCGAATGGGCCTAAGAATGGTATACTAGATACGCCAATAATTTGTAATAACGCTGGACAAGGTTGCCTTTCCATCCGAGAGTGGATGTAACATTGAAGCATTCGAAACTGAAAAAACAGTTCAATTCTCATTTACAAGCATTATTACACAATATTATACCAAATCCTCCCAAAATGAAAAACAATTCGTGGAATAATAATAAATAAAAATGTACCGTTTGGATAACATCTGTTTCCACTTTGTTCTCCGAGACGGTGATAAAATCATTGAGCAACACATGAAGATATCTTGCATCATCGTTTGTTTTCACGGCCTGCCATATTGTGTAACCAAACAAACACGCAATTGTCATTAAAACTACAACACCCCCGGTGAGGGCTCTAATGTTTGCAGCTTCTTCCGCGGAAACTTCCACTTCTTCAAATCCAAATAGCATTACAAAAAATAAAGTTGCAAAGTAAAACCATTCTTTGTACAAACTAAACACAAGGACGACACCCATCAAAGAAAAGTACAAACTGAACATGCTGTTAATTTCCACAACTTGATCGGCAATGCTTTTGAACGTTTTCTTTATATTGAACACTATTTTTAAGTCCGAAGTCCGCGGATGTTTTATCGTCCATCAAACTGACAATGTAGTAGGACAATACTTGGAATTCATATCGTGTCGCCCAACAAAACGTTGCGTACAAAGGAAGCAGAAGAATACAAACAAAGATGCCTGACCAAAACTCTTGTAAATAAATTGTTAAATAATTTTCTTCTACGATTCCTGTCAGAGTGCAAACTGTAATTACAATGCAAAGGGATGAAACTACAAATATTGTTACGTAATAAAATATTAGCCTGGTTTTACGTTGAAGGTGCGGTGCAATAACGAAAGATGAATTAGGGACTTCAGAAATGGTTTTATCCGATTCTTTAGGAATTATTGGGATCGGTACATTGATAAATTGCATGGAGGAAATTAAAGTCCTAACTTCGTAGCCGTAAAACCAAAAATAGTTCATCGGAACAACAATGACGAGGCTTTGCTGTAAATGTAATAAATCCCCGAAAAATTCTAGTGCTGGATGAGCTACAATCACAAATATGTCCAGAAGACGCCAGACAGAGAAAAGACAGTAGAAATTGTATATTATTGCTATTAAGAAGATTAAAACGGAGCAAAGACTGAAAAATGGGCGAGACCGAAAGTTAAAAGCAAATCGGAGCCATTGTTTCGTAGAATTGATTTTTTCTTCGCCAAATAAAAGATGTACTGGAAATCCAAATGCGAAAAATGGTCCGAAAGTAAATTTAAATTTCCATTTGAAATTCGTTTTCAATCGGTGTTGGTTTTCGGTTGAATTACTATCAGATGATATGAAAGAATTGCTTCTGGTAGTTGTACTGCTACTGCTGGGAGAAAGTATTGCACGGGAGAAATAGTTTCTAAATCCAAGCTCCACATCAGTCGCAAAGAGGTCCATAGTGTCCTGATGGAAAATTCAATAATTGACAAATTGACAAATTACTATACATTTAAATTTGCTTGTTGCTTTGAGTAAAAAATTTATGTTACCTTACACAAGTAATTTTAATTTACGAAATAAATTCCAAAATTGTACACATTTTTTTCCTTTTTCAGTCGCATTCCCAATTAATTATCTTAGATTATTATTTATTAAGGCCATACTTGTTTTGGCTTTTTTAGGTATAAAATTGTTGATGCAGACAAAATCAATGCACCTACTTACACGGGACGGGTGACGGGACTAATTATTTTACTTGCTGTTTGGAAAATTTTGGATGAATTTAATCATTCAATGATGCAGTTGATAATTATTACCTAATTTATTTTGACTAATACAATAAATACTAATTAAAAGGCTCACATAATTTTGGAATGCTTCCTATAATATCACAACTAATGCAGAAGAAAAACTTGTCGTATTTATTCATAGCAGTACTTCTCTGGATCTGGAATCCCATATGCGTACAATGAAAACAATGATCATGATATTATTATTTAATTTCCACGATTACACTTACATTGCACACGATTACATTGATTATAATTGTAATCAGCTCGTGTTAAGACACTAATTTCACTATAGATAATACATAATACAAAGCAGCATGTCAATAACAGATGTAAGATGTAAAATTGTGAATCATGTTTTGTTTTTATGTAATAATAATCTAATCTTTACATTTGCATTAACATTTGCCACAATCACAGCATATTCAGCTCATTGTCAAAATTTGTCAGTCCCTTTGCAGGGCGTACCCAGGATCTCACTTTAGAGATGGGGTTTAATATAAAAATACCAAAATATGTTCCCGATTTTGAGATTGAACGGGCTCCCACTCAATGCCCCATTGCCCCCTATAGGTACGTCCTTGGTCACATTCTCACGGTACACTTTTAACTGTGGTGTGTAAGGAAAATTATATTTATTAATAATATCCCTTAGTACCATAACGGTAAGCGTTTTCAAGAGTGGGAGATATTTATTATTCCACTCCCGTCATACATGTTCAGTCTGGGCGAAATATCTCCCATGCCAGGCAGAGTAATGGATTAATGAATGGACTTAATAAAGTAAAATAAATCTTAAAAAACTTGGCATTTATCAGGGCATTTATATTTTGTGAATCTCTCCTGGTAACACTAAAAATGGTAATGTGAAATGTCCTTTCATTTTCAAATGAAAAATAAATTCAGGTACTCATAAAAATCATATACATTTTTAGTGTAAGACAATTTGTACCTAAAAGAATCCATACTTTCATTCATAGAGATGGAAAACAAAATAGCTGGTGGTAAGAAGGGAAAATCGTGAGTTAGACATGTATTTATTATGAAACGGGAATCGTCTATACTATAATGTTGATTGTATAATTACTGTAAAATATTATTCATTTATCATTTCGTTAATTCTTCCATTTTTATAGCTCCGTGTTGATTTTTTTATTGTAGAGTAGCTTTTAAGCTAAGTTCATCGGATCAACTCTCTTCAGAATCCTCAGAAGTCCGACAGCCAGCCCATAATAACATTTTGTCAAAGTCTGCGAAAAATAAACCGCAAGTTTCTTCTACGTCTGCGAAGACATTGAAACATGAAATGGAACAAATAGATGATCCTGAAGAATTATTATTAGGCACCTTTAATGATTTTCAAAAATCTCATCCTATTAAGAAAAATAAGCAGGCGATGAAGAAACAGACAGGTTCAACTATTCCAGAAAAGCGTTCTGGTGCTGTTAAGAAAGGCTCGAAGAGTAAAATCCACAATGTAAACGTGAAAAAGTCATCTTCAGTGAGACAAAAGAATTTTCCGATGGATCCCGCTGGAACGACAATTTCTGAAAGAGAATTCCAATTAAGTAATGTGGTTCGTTCGGCAGTTCGATGTTTAAGCCAACTGAGGGAGGTGAAGGATCGTATGGGAAGTCTTGTTTCAAAAGATGAACAATTGTCACAAGGACTGAAGAAGCAAGAGAGAGAATCCTCCGAATTTGACCAACTGGCTCAATTATCTCAGCGGGTTACAATTTTGAGTCGAGAAGCATTTCTTCCAGCTCATCGATTGAATCAGGCCGCAATTTGTCTTCATAACACCGAAGATCTTTTCCGGAGTCCCACAAGTGTCCAGATAAACTTTTCTGAAATTAGTCGCATGAAAATTCCTCCGATGTCATTCAATAGCGTCACCGTAACGAAATTATCAACTTGTGTAGATCGTGCAACAGAATTTTACAATAAATTCAATTGTAAAGGTCCGGAACATGAGCACATGGAAGAAATTCTGCTTTTAGTCGTGAGAGCTTTTCAGGATTTGCAATTATCAGCCAAAGGATGTGAGGATATTTTTAAGTTCATGTTGTATGTCACTGGCGATGAAAAAAAGAACTTACAAAAGTTTATTCAGACGTTACCTTCGGTGGAAAGAGTGGAAATGCTCGTTGAGGTGCAAACTCTTCGAAGAACAATTGATGAGATTGTTATTTTCCTGGAAAAATTGAGCTGGGGGTCGTACACTGTATTCTGTCTCGCCAGTGGTAAAAATGTCCAGACGATGCCTGCCCAAAAGTCTGTTCCGAACCCGTTTGAATATTCCTGCGAAGAATTGATGGGACCCCACGATCAAGAAAAAGAACATTCCAAACAGAAAACTTTAGCAAGTCATCACAATAATCTTGAAGAAAATATGTATATCAATCCTCCTACTACTACGAAATCGTTGAAAGCTAAAGATCATCTGGAAATGTCTTCCAGCATAGCTGGGGATGATGAAAACGAAATGTCCAACTATTCTCAGGAGAAAGTCCGCAGACCCAGTAAAGTCATCAAGAAAAAAGTCGAAGACTATCCTTATGTCAATCCTCCCGCTACAAAACCGTCGAAAGTTAAAAATCATCTGGAAAGGTCTTCCATGGCAGCTGGATCCGATGAAAATGAACTGTCAAACTATTCTCAGGAGAAACCCCGTAAATCCAGCAAAGTCAGCAAGAAAAAAGGCAAAGAAAAAGTTGATAAAAATTGAAAACGTCTCAGTTTCTTATAAAGCCATCAGCTTTTGAACTTAAAGATGATTTTAAGAATTGCGTGGTGAATACTGCCATTTTAGATTGAGACAGATAAAATCATTTCAGAGTTAAGTTAATACAAAGATTAATACACACGTTAATTATGCCTTCCAAAAAGACTTGGAATTCAATGTTTTATAACCGCTGCTACAAAAGGTTATGTTATGTAACCAAAACAAGGTTATTTTACTCAATAACGTATGTGATGCCAATAAAATTTCCCATCGTCATAAAATATCTCTCTCAACATATTACGGTCAATAGTGGAGGTGAGTTTTATTTTTATTAGAATTATGAGCAAATCATCAGCGACAAAATAATTGCAGTTGGTATACAGTTAGTGGTGATAGTTACATACAGTTAAAAAGAACGTTAAACGTTTGTTCCTAGATATGTATGTTGATTTCGTTGATGTAAACTGCGTATCTATTTTGCACTTTGCACGCACAGAAACTTTGGATATTTTTTGTTTGTTGTGTTGAAACATTCGTTTGAATAGAATATAATATCATACGTACTATTTAATTTTCATTACCTACCTATATTAGTTAGTATCACATTGATATAATTCGCTACAAGTTATTGGTATTAGTGTCAATGTAGTAACTGACCAAGGATATATATTTTGGTAATTTAGGACATTAAATTGTACGCAACATCTATTATTTATAAATTACTAACAATATATTATATGAATTGTAACGTAATATAATTATTATTCAAGAAAAATAGGATTATTAGCACCACTGAAAACGCGCCAGGGGAAGAATAAGGGAAATATTCTATTTTATCAGCCCATAATGAAAAGTGTTGTTAGTAATTAGTTTAATAGTTCAGTTTTAATTCTCCATAGCTGATCGGCCCATGGCGAACCGAAATATGTATATTTTTCTCCGATTGTTATTTGACTTATCAGGTACATCTGAAAAATCACAAAGTAGGAACAATTGCACATTTCTGAAAACTTTACATCATTGAGAATATGAAATTGCTAAAAATAATTTAGATTACAGAAGTAAAAAATCATTGTTAACAATGTTACGTACCTTTTCATTCGTATTTTGTAGATTTCCTATAATATTTCCACTTTCATCTATTTCTACAATGATCACTTTTTTGGGATGTGCTTCCGGACCTAAAAATGGTCCTAGGTGTTTTACCTGCATTAAAACGAATTAAAAAAAACTTTTTGTAAATTGGATTCTATATAATTATTATTGCAATATTCTTTTTGCTATAAAACTTAAGTGAAACAAACTTACGTAATATTGAGCTTGTTTTAAGGTAACATGTGGGTAAAAGGAATCCACTGAAGAAAAAAGCTTTAACAACAATGACTGCAGTCTCAACACGAATTTTCTTGCTAATGGCACTTGAGTAACGTGATCCAGAACTGACGGTAACTTAAACAACATGACAAAAGAAAGTGTTATTGAAATAAATAACAGTTTAGAAACTTTTGTGTTAATTTAAAAAGTATGGAAACACACTTTATCAGTACGTGGAACAACTAAACTGATGTAAAATCCGCCTTTGCCATTAGAACGAAGATTATCAGGCATTCCAGGAAGTTGATCCACTAAAATCTCTTTTTGACCTTGTTTTGGTCCTTTAAGGTGATATCTAACAACATAAATTAGATTATTCAATATTAAAATAAAAGCTTCCTTATATTCGAAGTAAAAATTGAATTATATACTCTGCAAAATATTTCTTACTTCCAGACTCGACTCTTGATAGTTTCTGCAATGGCTACAAAGTCTTCATTCCTTGATAGCTGAACACCATTGGCAAAATGTAACTTATCGATGAGAACAACATTCTTCTTTGTTTTCGGATCGTATTTAAACAAACGTCCTGATGGAGATCCCATAATTTCCAAAACTTGATTATCAAATGTAGCAATGGCACTCGCATCAGACCAGTATATCACACCGTCTTTGTCCACGTCCAAATCATCCGGAAATTTTATCGGCTTTCCCTCGACTTTGGCATTCATAGGAATTATGTTTTCAGCAACACCTGAAATTCAAAATACCTAATATGTAAGTAGTATTCTTAAATTATCCTTATTGCCTAAAATAACTAATTTATAAATATTATAATTTATACAAGCTATAAAATATAAACAATTTTAATACTTTAAAACTGCACTTATTAATTACCGATTTTTCCAAAAGGCTTTTTATTCGTTTACGTGGAGAAAGGTAAGTTAATAGTTATAATATATGGTAAATAAAAGAACGTAGAATGACAAATTCATTATTACGAGATATTATCTCATCTTAGGAAGAAATGCGTAATAGTCTCATACTCAAAGCCTCGAAAAGAAAATATAATATCTTTGTCAAAGGCGTACGTAAAATATAAACTAACATCAAGCAGTCCTACGGGACCTCACGAGTAAGTATTTAAACCGAAAGAAACAATTTTGACAAAATCGTGGGTATTTAAACCGAAAGAAACAATTTTGACAAAATTGTGGGT
>JABASD010006148.1:0-10782 GCA_019776165.1 Pogonognathellus flavescens
CCGCTAAGCATTAAGGAGATTAACAGTGCGTGTAAATTTAGAAATGAACTTCTCGAGCATATTCGGTGTAAACGTGTAGTAAAGTAATATGACGGATTATGACAATACTTTATATTAATACATATTGTGATTTGGTTGTGAGTTGTGACTATTGATTATTTTAATAATAACAATATTATATGAATAAATTATTTTATGGTCTGTTGGGGAAGATTAGCGTGCTAACTGACTTGACTATAAAGCTTTGAACTGAACTGAACTTTATGTTTTTGTCTAGTCTGTCTGTCTGTCTGTCTGTCTATGTATGTATGTATTTGTGCGCAAACAATGTACCTAGTAAATAGTACTTCTTATACCACCTACAGGCGAAACTTACAACCAGGTGGTGAAACTAGGGTCCTCTACCATTTAGTAGATGGCATCTATTGATCCCATTGAACAAATATTGATCCCATTGAACAACTATTGAAACAATTAAACAAATATTGATCCAATTGAACAATTACTGTTCGCTACGTTCCTGCAGTGGTTTATTAAGTATCGAAAGATACTTCATAAAATCCCCTCAATACTTGATTACATCTGTCTTGAATGGTTTATTTACATTATATCTATTGTAATCCGTCTGTACAGAGTTGACAATTGTTAGTTTACGCCTTGGAGGTTAAAGTAGAGGTTTTCGTTCCAATGTCTATGGATCGCATTCCTTGCATGTTGGATTGACTCTCGCGCGTGCCAATATTGTATTCAACGTCCTGAATCTTTCATATGAATTCATTTATTGGTTTGGAAGCCAGGCGACATGAATAATGGACAATAGTAGCGTTTATCCTGTTGCAAATTACTGTGAGAAAATTTCACTAAAACAAGGGTACACTTTTGCTTAGCTAAATAAAACGTATGTTTGGGTCTGCAAGATCCCAATTATGTAATTCCTTCTGATGCTCAGTCTAACTAATGACTAACCCTATCAGTCTATGGAAATGTATGAAGAACCACTCTGTTTACTGGACAGAGAACCGAAAAATGTGTACGTGGCTGAAACTACAAATGTCACAACAGCGATTAAATTTAAATAGTTTTATTTCCACAGTTAATGACAATTACAACAAACTGAATGTAAATGCCAATCACTTTTCTATCGTCACCGTCGACTACGGGAGCTAGCTTGCTTATTCACGTCTTCTCTCTCTCGATGAATTTTCGCTACTGGTCTATTTCCGCTTCTCGTCCTCCCTCCTAAAACTGGCGTTCTATTCCCAACGTCAGCCACTTGCTCCTCATTGGCTCTTGTTCCCTCTTCAACGATTTGAGCTGCCTTCCCTCGCGCGGACAACGTACTCTGATTAAAACGAGTTAAACACATTATGTACATATGAAATATACTTCTTATACAGCATAGCATACACGGCACACAAAGTTCGTTTCAAATGCAGTAACTTGTTGGTGGTTATTCCCAGCATTTGTTTAACACTGGATTTGCTTTGCCTGCGTTGCGTTGCATGTGCAGGCATACAGTAGCACTTAATGGTATTGCAGTAACTTACGAGTAGTGTCAGTGTATAATATACATTGTGTACATTGCTGGTTATTTTATGCAGCAAAGCGTTCACTGCAAATACTAGGTGAAAAACATTGCAAATCTGTGTAATCCTGGCTATGTACGGCATGTGGGGCACAGAATACAGCTTTGGATAAAAAGCTAGTACCATTAAAAAAATATAAACTTATCCGATTTAAAGCAACGAATTCCCATGTTATAAAATACAGTACAATAAGTTTTTACATTACAATTTGCATTACAATGAGGGTATATAACTCCCGTAAGCTCCGTAAAGTATTATAACATACGGAGCTTACGGGCAGAGGCCTCGACAACTCTTTCTTCAGCCAATCAGAGCCGTTACAATATTTGCTATCGATACGCACCAAAAACGTGAAATTTTTCCCCTTAAGACTTCGTAATGTAAATATTTGAAAATCGTGCATGGTTTCAAGGGGACTATCAAGGATGCAGATATACATGTTCAGTGCCAAAACAGCGCACAAGATATATTTCGCCCTTATAATTCAAAACTAATCGAAGGATACGAACGAAGCGAATAAAACTTTACGATCACTCAAAAGCAAGCCATTCACGCAAATGGTGTTGTAAGCATCGTAAGCTCCGCATGTTATAATACTTTACTGAGCTTACGAGAGTCAGTGTATACTAGAGGTGGCAACGAACCGAGCCACCTCGAACCGGATTTTTGACACAATTTTCGAACACGAACCTATTGTCCACAATATCGAGCCGAGTTCGAACAGAATTCGAGAAAAGTTCGAACAATGTTCGAGCAGAGTTCCAACTGACCTCAATATTTTATTAGTTTGTTTCATTTATTTGTATAGCACATAAATAAAAATAGTCTTACGGCGTGGCAGAATGTGACTTTTTGCTTTAAAATCGAGTTCGAACCGAATTCGAACCGAGTTCGAACCGAGCACGAACTTTTAAAGTTAAATCGAACTCGGACCGAATTCGAACCGGCAAAAATCGAATCGAGTTCGAAACGACCACGAATTTTTAAAGTTAAATCGAACTCGAACCGAATTCGAACCGGCAAAAATCGAACCGAGTTCGAACCGAGCCTGAAAAAGTCGGTTCGTTGCTACCTCTAGTGTATACCCTCAATGCACAGACAAATTTTCACATTTTCGTAATATTGAGTAAAAAATCAAAAAGTAAATATGTTTCTTAAATAATGGTAGCCTGCATCGAATTAAACTCCTCTATTGGAAGATTTTATTACATCATTGTTTGACGGTTGTCAAGATGCATTTCCTTTGTACCAACCAGAAATATTAGTCATTCATTTATTTATTCGTAAAATGGGTCACAAAATCTACTTGTTTGGTTTTTTGTTTTGTTCCACTTTTCTATCCATAACTGACAAGCACTGCACATCTTCAACTTGTCGATTTCTTCATTTTTTTGAAAACTCGAACTTGGAAAAGTTTTCCCACTGCAATAATTTGTTATGACGAATATGAGGATCATTTCATTTTCAATCAGTAAGACAGTTTAATAATCAATTTTCAACAAATAACCAAAATTATAATCGATATGGTGCCAAATGAAATGCATCACTTCAACGTCTAGGCCAGACCAGCCATTGTTACTGCCCTAATTTCATGTCGATGAAACTAGCAGACTTAATTTTACATATAATTGGTAGAGATATATTAGGTTATGTGTTTATATATATGTAAAGTAACAAACTTTTCAACTGACGCAATTAGAATTATACAGCTCACAATGCACAATGAAGCGATATTATATTTTGCATTTTTGCAACGCTAATTCACATCTGAAAAACTAGTTCGTTTCTCGACAAGGAGTTTGCATTCCCACAAGTTTCCAAGTTCACACAATCTTAAGAAGTACTTTCTATAATATTATAACCAAGGTTTTCTTGCCACTGGCTAGTGGCTGACTGGCCATATGGCAAAATGGTAAACATGGCCATAAAAAGTTTGTTGGCCAGTGCTTAAAATGGCAGAACTGATAAAATTAGAAAATCAGCATATTTTAAGGCACAAATTTCAAATATTTTCCAAGTTTGCCAACCAAATATTTCGTATTTGGCAATTAAAATGCCGTTTTAAATTGTGAGTTCTATAATAAACCACGTTATAGAGATTATATGATTCATTTAAAGTATTTTTTTCATTTAAATTTAATTTATATTAAGGAAAACCACGTATTTTTGCATAACCATTTTGGCCGTTTTTCTGCCATTTTAACCTTGTTGGCCGGCCGGCTGGATGAAAACAATAAGTGCGGCCAAAAAACGACCTATAGTTATCACATCGTCGTTTGAAAAGTCAAGGCCAAATAATATCATTCAAATAATATCACTCTTGCCTCTTGCAAGTAATTGTGAGAAAGCATTTATTTTTCTGATGCGTTAATGCATTCGTAGTTTGCATTCCAACTGTGAATAAGTAAATAAAATCAGAACTTTGTGGAACTACTGGAATTACATTGCTACAAACCAGTATCGATTCAGAAATGAACTGGTGCAGGCTTGTGGGGAAATTGCAAGTAAAATATAGTTAAGTCGTAATTTCTTTATACTTTTTTCAAAACTTACTAAACGACGCAAACAGACCATCAGAGTTGGAGCTTTAGTAGGAATATTGCGTCATATCATTATGAATGTTGGTAGGACACCGTGTGGTTCTGTTGCTACAGACTCCAAACAATCCAAATGTTTTACGCAGTGGGGTTTATAATTCATGTTACACTTTGTTAACCAAAAGTTTATTATTTTTAACATGTATGAAAAAATTGATACTATTAGTAATCATACGTTATAGTTTATTCGGCATAGTCTATTAAAACAGGGAAATACTTTCAATAATGAGAGCAATACAATAAATGCAATTAGTTAACCACTTGACTTTTTATTTAATTCAATTTTTATTTATTGTGAGGCTTTTCCAAAATTACAATTGATTGAAAACCAAACCGATGTAAAATTTACAAGACCGTTATTGATGTACAGTTTCAGGTAAGTTGGGTTGCTATTTGAAATAACAGCAGTTAGTTAACAATATCACAATTACTAATGATGAGTTTTCGTTCCAATGGAGCACATAACGTGCATATGTTTATCCCTCACACACTATTGTATTCTATGGATCAATTTATTGGTTGGAAACTATGGTCTTATTCATATTGGATACTAGTTAACAATAAGTTAACATTGCTACAAGTTACTCAATTACTGTAAGCAAGTTTTATTATAACGAATTTTGACAATATGAGTTACATTAATTATTCACAGTTCTTTGGCAACTTCGCCTAAATGATCCAGAAGTTTAATTAGAGCTTCTTCGTAGGAAAACAAATGATAAGGAAGATTATGCTTTTTAGCTAGAGCTTTGACTCTGTCACGACACAATTTATTTTTGTATTGAGGCATCGTGGGAAATAAATGATGTTCGATTTGATAGTTCAGATATCCCATCCAGTAGTCCACCCACCATGAAGAACGAATGTTGGCCGTGTGGATGAATGCGTACTCAACCCAATGTTTCGGTTCCTCTGTCACAGGCAAATGAGCATGGGATAACTGAGAGCTGATGAAGAAGTAGATAGAGAAGAAGTAGAGTGCCATGAAATAATTCAGGAATCCAACAGAACCGATGAATAAGATATAATGTAATGCGACTAAGACAAAATCAATATAACTTCCGTGAATATAACAATAGTAAGGGTGTCTCAATAATTTCCAACTCAGAAATGCGGAGATTGTTACAAATGGGATAAAAAGCCACCTCTGAAAGAAAAAAAAATATTATTAGTAAGATATTATTAATAAACCATTCGTAACGGTTGAAAAAGTGACGAAGGGAACTGTGACACTGTACTATAAACTTTGACTCTATTTAGAATGAAATGTGTATTTAAGGTTGTATTAACGCAGTAGTCACTATATTAGGTCAGAGGTCATGAAGGAGGTGACCGATTTAACCCCATCTACGAACTTAGCATTACATGGGTCCTCAATGGTATGTGTATAAACTTTGGTCAAAAAATCTGAAAGCATTCTTGAGTTATCGTGGTGAAGGACGGACGGAAGGACAGTCGGACAGCTTTAGTATTCACATAAAGTGACTTCGTCACTTAATAATTTGGAACTTTTAATTTGCAATTTTATGAACGAGTTATCAAGTGACGAAACAATTTTTTTTGGAAATGCCGAAGCTGTCCGCCGATCGAACGAATGACCTTTGACCCAGTGCAGTGATTACTGTGTCAATACATCCTCAAATCAACATTGCATTCTATTTACTACTATGTGTTTCCATTTATGTTTGAAAGTGAAATCTGCATGGCAGCTTTTAAATTTGAAACCGCCACTGTTTCAAAATTTACGAGAAATGACAATTCATGTTTTTAATACATATAGTCAGCGGAGTTATACTGCTGCTAACACTGTCACAGTGGACATCAATTAATTTTGATGAATTTTGATGATTCAATGATATCTCTGAACTGGAAAGTCAAATCGAAAATTCCATAGTGTCACGTTGTAGTCAACAATATACTCTATCATGATGCACTCATTTATTTTTTTGATAAAATGTTAACTGTAGAAAAAAATCATGTTCCAGTACTGGAACATGATATTTTTCTACTTCATATTTTTCAAGGACTTGGGAAACTCTCAGTAGTCGAAGAATATTATGTACAATACTACTAGTTGTTCACCCATCCAACAGTGCTAAGCGAGCAAATGTAGCTTAACTTCGAGCAACCAAGCGGACGCTCTACCATACACTCCACAGACCCTGCTAAATGGGAATCCTAGTTACGCGTCTAAAGGTATGTCAATATTGAGGCGTTTACTACTTATTTGTATACAAGTATCTACTTTCGATTGTACGTTTGCAAATAGATATTTACTTGATATTTCAAAATTCCGAGATAGTCAAGGCCCGGCTTCATTAGTTTTTTACTTAAAATGAGTACAGGCGCGGCGTCCAAATCAGTGTCGTATTTGACATGCTGTGGCGCCGAATGATGATTACTATGTTCAAATATCCAGTAAGAATTTGAGAAGCCATCCACAATCCCTAAAATTTAAATATATTTATACACTCATTTTAAAAACTTCATTAAATCTGAAAACTTTAAAACTTAAACATTTAAACCGGAATCGACTATAGCATTAAATATTATGTAAAAAAATTGTTGGCCGAAATCGGAGAATGGTAAATTAGGTATAATATTGAAAATAAGTGTCGAATAATACTTGCCAAAAAAGAAGTAGGAGATAAGTCGATCCCATTTTGGAATTCCAAGCAAAGAATGATGTGCGCCTTCGTGCATCACCCATCCAGCGCGACCGAACCCAAGACCAAGTGAAATAATTCCAACTACTCTTGGCAGCAAAAATAAAGGTTGTGTTCGTAGTAAATAAAGTCCTATAACGCAAAGTAACAGAACCTCAATTGATCGACAAAATACATGCCAAGGGTTTGGGTCGAACATTCCTTCTCTTTTAAAAGTCTCGAACAGATCAAGAAAGTCCTGTGTCAGAGAATTGTGTCTTTCTTGTGTCTCCAAATCCATTCCCAATGCTGTTAATAATAGAAATATTACATAAATTAAAACTGTAGACTTTGGCAGTGGGGTATTTAATACAGTATAATAAAATATACGACATGGATTAACGACACTGCTCCTCTACTTCATTTGATCAGACCGTTACAAATGGCTTAGGTATTAGGTATTTGAACTGATATCGCAATTTGTGGTGAAGGATGAAAACATTTAATCGTTTTCGCTTTTATTCATTTTTTTGTCGTGGGATTGACCAGGAAATTTAATTGTGGATAATGCAAATTCAGACCCATAGCCAGGAATTCAGTTGGGGGCACGACCTAATATATTATTATTGGCATTTGGCGGGGCACGACCTCAAAAAACACTGAAAAAAGGAGTTATATGCCCCTGAATGCAATATATTAACATTGAATATTTTCGGTTGAAATTTGGTACTCCCAAATTGCAACCCATTCTAGCAACCATTAATACAATTTCAATATTTTTTACCTTTAAGCCTTCAAATATTCGCTACTATATTAATCAAATATTCTAATTTTTATTTCATTGAGCCAGGAACATTCTTTGTATGTAGATTCGTAAAAATATATATAGCTGTGAAAATGCGAATAAGTTTTAAAATTTAAATCTTACTTTTTATGATGTTCTTCAAGTTAAAGAAACCATTCGAAACGGATTTAATAAAGTAGCGTAAGGTACATAATTACTAATTACGTAGGCTCAGAACTGTAACAAGGCTGGCCCGGCCCTGAGGAATTTTGCGAATTTTACCTTAGCCCGGAACTTTCATAATATTGAAGATCCAGTTCAAATTTTATAACTTTTTAATGTTAATTTTAAACGAACGCTTTGTAACAATAATATGATAATTTGAGTGCCGAAGTCGGGCTAAAAATTTGTTTTGGGTAAAAAATGCGATATGTTTTTCAAAATTGTGAACCGTTTTTCATATTTTCAGTAAAATTAATGTATCATGTAAAATAATTATACGCGAATTCAGAATTGTGAAATAATTTAATAATTAATATTAATTATTGTCAATACAAATCAGCATTAATTGATGAAATTAATATAATAATAAGCGACCACATAATATTATGTTAGATTGAAATAAATTCTCTCGCGACATTTTTTGCTCCATCTGAATTCACTTCGTTTTGCTAGAATAAATGAGTTTTGTCATCTTAGGTTTTAATACAGAACTAAAACCAGTGAAAGGAAAATATCAGTCGCAAGTTAACTTTCGACGAAGTTTTTCACAAATCATCGTACGAGTACAATTTTGAAAATCCGGTGTGTTACGTTGCTCAGAACTGAATGTCACTACTTCAACTTAATTTCGTTGAATAGGTTAGCAATCCACCTTTAGACGTGCCAATAAAGTAATGTAGAAGATTGAAATAGTGGGCAAATGACACTATGGCGGCAAAGTTACAAGCATTTTGTATTTTAGATCGACTGTTTTTTACACTAGATGTGTACAAAACAGAATGTATTTATTTTTGCAATGGGCACTCACAGTTAGTAGTTTAATTTAATATAAGTATAGCAACATAATAAATAATTGAATTTTAAATTGAAGAAGGACATATCAAATAAGATATCTCATCAAATACATTTTTGCTACTTTTAATTAGACAGACAGACGGAATGTTCCTATAAAGTAGTTTAGGTTACTCAATAAATATACATTTATATAATATGATTAATAAGTAAGTAGCGCAAGCTACTTTATAAATGATAAAAATTTACTTTTGCTTATTACTTTTCATGTCATCTTGAGTGGCTTTTCTTTGCGGCAGAGATTTCATAATTGCCAGAACTTTCTTGATGGATCTGTGATGAAATTGCTGCACAGGAAGTGTAGCATCTGCTCTTGAGTGTGCAAAAACCTCGATGACTTGACCACCTGGGTGTTTGTCAATAAAGTTGGACACATCGTAATAAATACCATTGTAAAGTATTTCTTTTTGCAATCCTAATTCTAACTTAAAGTTTGTGTGTCTCGCTGTCGCTAAAAAACCTGCAGCCAGAGTTCCCATTTCAAATAAAAGGGTTAATGAATTTGTGATCAGTACTAAAATTAAAAAGAAATATCAGAACAACTTTTATCAACCTGTTGACACTTTGACGGTTTTACCAACACTGACTGAACAAAAAGACTCTCGCATAATATTAAAATTTCTAGTTTGTGACGTATCGTGCACTTAGGTAGGTTTTTCAGAATGTACATTTTTTGAAACGGACAAAAATTCCCAGCATTTGTGTAACACTGGATTTTATGTGCCTGCGTTGCTTTTGCATGTGCAGGCATGCAGTAGCCATTTAATGACATTGCAGTAAGTTACGAGTTGCATTAAAGTAGGTCGTCAGTGTAGAATATACATTGTGTACATTGATGGATATTTTATGCATTAAGACGTTCACTGCAATTACTTTGTAGATCTATAAAATCCTGATTATGCACGACTTATTATGAAACATCTGTCAAATCAAATTAAGCATCTGTCCAAGATTGTTCACGATCTGTTAATAGACAGATTAATTAATAATTATCGTTATTTTAATGAAATTAACGATGAAATACTAAAAAACTTTGAAAACGGCCACTAATGTTTAAATATTATTGATGTTTTTAAATATAATGTACACTCAGAGTAGTTGTTTTGCTGTTAACTTATTTGACATCCCTTTGGTGACTTACTTAATTATGTATTCTTGCGCTACTTTATTACAACGTTGACTGGTTTATTTTATTTTATATTTCAGAACCACACACATATACAAACAGTACCATTAATTTTATATCAATAAAATACAATTATTAGTGCTACATTATTAGTGCTTCATCCTTTAGTCAAATAAGTTCAGAGTTTTCATTATCTCGTTGGAGTAGTATTACTGTTAGTAAATTAAATCCAGTCAGAATTCGCAATATCGGCAACGAACAATTATATTTCATTAAACTTTTATCTGTTTAGACACTCTTTTGCGTACAAGGCAAAAAATAGAGGATGAATATTAAAGAGAATTGGAGAAAAAACAAGAACTCTGTCAAGGACAAGTTGAAATATATTTTAAAGAATGGTGACATAGATGAGAGAGATAAAAAAGAAAAAGATATTGTTACTAACTGTTGGCAAAGGCTCATCTGAAACCAAAATCTCAGCTCACAGTCTCATTCTTTTCATTGGTTCTGAGGTGTTTCAAAAAATGCTGGAAGAAGACGCTAAAATCAACAACGACGGACTAAAAGAAATTAAAATTCCAGATGTGAATCCAACTGCAATGAGGTTCGTTCTAAAGGTACGGTTAATTATAAACACAATTAAAATATGTTTCTTCACTAAAACATTTTTGAAGAAGATTTCAAAAAAATATGATTTATTATTAAAATAATGGCACACTTAAATTTACTTGCAATTTTTATGGAAACGAAAATTTAACACGGTTTAAGTTTTTTCCTATTACCATAATAAACAATATGTAATACAAGATATTTTGAATTTTGGTTTCCTTAACAACCTCGTTTATTTGTTTGTAGCTGCTTAATAAGGCAATGTCATCCGCCATAATCGCGATTTGTTGCACACACTCACATCTTGCAGCTCTCCCCACTTTCGTTAAGAAAACTGTGATTTTCTCAAGGTAGCTGTAGA
>JABASD010006149.1:0-10782 GCA_019776165.1 Pogonognathellus flavescens
TCAATAGTACATATAGCAAATTTGAAGTCTATCGCTCAAACCGTTCTTTAGTTATCGTGCTTACGGACAGACGGACAGACGGACAGACGGACACACGGACAGAGCGAAATTATACAAACAACTGACGTTGTTTAATAAACGGTAAATTTGTGACCTCCCAAAAACACCCTATAATGCCAATGCGCATAATTTTTTAATTTAACAATCAGTCCTGACCGAAGTTTAAATTAGCAATTAAGAAATATTTAAATTTATTATAAAAACGACAGGGTAAATATAAGCGAAACTCACCAAACGTTGATATTCGAACTCAGTTACCAGTCCGTCAGTCCACATTTTTGCTATCACTTGAAGATCCTTGCCACTCATTTTGCAATTCTTTGAATTGGAAGGTCAAAGGTTACGATGAGATACTGATAGATCTTGGACACGAGGTTACGGAGAAATCTCCCTAATCGAATAAATTGATACAAAATTAAATTTTAGGCAAGTATAAAGAAAAGCACACTGTAAAATACGACGTTTAGTATTAATTATATAGGAAAATTTATTAGTTGTTAGTCACACATGCACGAATACTAAAAAAATTAGAACAAGAAGACGAATTATTTATTTCATGTACCGTTTTTCGGCAGGAATTCACTAATCAGTAAGTACGGTTTACCTCATCTGACACAAAATAGTTTTGACGATATAAAGGAAAAATTAATTGTCAACTTTAATTAATATTAAAAATTCCGTACTTGCCCAAGCAACATTTGAAGTGAATGGAAGAAAGGAATTATTTTCTCCCTCCTGAGAGCAATGGATGATAACAATTTGAATAATATTTTATTACTTATTATAATTTTGTTCGTGCTTAGATTTAGTTTAAGAATCCATGTATAAAACACCGTGTTATTCTTATTTTTATCTTGTCTTGGTATATACACAATGAAATGAATGAAGCAGTCTCATCATTCTCAAATGGGTACTGGAGGTTCAGAACTTTCATTAGAGGGGTGCACTGAGAACTCTGATGATATTTAATAAGTGTATATATTTACAAAAGACATGTATGTGCAGAAATGGCAGAAAATATGCAAATAAGGTCCAAAGTCCCATATAAAAAGGTGTGGAATACTTTTTGTGTTTGTGATTATTTTTTTGAGTATGAAAATCTAAATGATTTTCATACATTTTTTTAAATAAAAAAGGTCATATGAAATTGTGCAGGGATAATTTTACCTAAATAATAAATGCTATTGAACTAGTTTGGAAAATACAATCGCAATTAGAAATACTACACATTACATCATTTAAAAAAATTAAAATTCTTTCGATTGTACTTTTCACTTTGGCAAATTATTACGGTAAGTAAATCTTGAGTTTTAATCATGTCAAGTTGACAATTGAGACAGACTCATTGATATTTGCATTTTTGTGGGGTATTGCGCACATTTTTTGTCAACGAACCAAAATGTAGCGGGACTGAACATTTTATTTTCTAATGATATTTGGTGTGAAAATGTGACGTGAATCACGTACAAATAATAATCGATAATATTGTTCCATAAAATATTGATTGATTAAAAAACCGGATTTGCGTATATTATTATGGTTTATGGTAATAAGAATAATTGAAATGCAGTGCATACTTTGCCTGGGTGTTCGAGCACCACAACATGACTTCGAAAAGATAAGTGACAGCAGGGAGTGTCCTTACGAAGAATATTTAAATATTTGCAAGAAATATTTAACTGTGGATTTAGTCAACGTAGAAATTCAAAAGTCACCAGAAGGTTATCTTCCAGTTATTCCAATATGTTCTGTGTGTTTCTGCTCAGTAGACCAGCTTTACAAAATCCACCAGGAACTTCAAGATATCCAAACAAAATTGGTCGAATATTCCATCGCATTTTCTGAAATTCTGGTCAGTTGCCGCAGTAAAATCGACAACATTCATGGTATTTCGTTAATTATTTAAAATCTATCTATCTGTCATATCTTATCCCTTCTAATGTCCACAATGATGAATGATATAATATTACAACTTATTGCTAATAATATTATATATTTTCACTACTTACATAATACGCAATAAAAAGTCAAGGCGTGGCATTCATCAGTTTTTCTGTACACTCTATACTCTCACATAAAATACGAGCGAGATCCATATTTGTAAATAGTAAATCAAAATATCATTAATCTTTTTTTTAAATTACAGATGCAGCCGAAGGAAGTTTGGAAGTGAATGATCAGATGGCAATAAAAGAAGAGGAATCATTTCTAAATGAAGACGAATATGCAATTATTTTGGAATTCGAAGCGGAGTATGACAAAGATAACACTGCTTTCAAAACGCATCAACAGACAATAGAACAAGGTAAAACTAATCAATTAATGAATTACCATTAATTAATTAACGTCGTGACTCTTGAACTTTCAAAACTATTAATATATATTATTTTTCGTTAACTATATTATATTAAAGTATTTAATATATTATGTCAATTTATGTAAATAAATAGGTGCAACTGTGAGCAATATCCCGAACGGGGAATCTCTAGTCAAGGAGGATCAAGATAAAAAATCGGTATCTAAAAAGAAAACATCTGCAAAAGCTAAAAACAGGTACTTCTTATAAATGTACTAATAATAATTTTAATGTTTATTATTGGTTTTTGGTACCTATGGACTGAAATTTATTTTTGTTTTGGAATGTTCAGCTCATCAGTGCAGGAGAATAGTAATGACTGCTCAGAAGATGACTCAAATACAGACGTATTATTCGGTTGCTGGAAATGTGATCAAAAATTCAAGAACCAAAAAGAATTTGACGTTCACTCTAGATCTCACCTTGCAATTGCAAAGTATGATGTCCTTTGTACTGACTGTGGAAAGAAATTCTCGGACAACGGTTGTCTAAAGAGACACCAAAATCAAGTGCATTCAAAATCGGAGAAATCAGTCAAATGTGAAATATGTGACAAACTATTTACCTGCGAACGCTATTTGAAAGAACATAAAAAATTTCACACAGCAAGAAACTGCAAATGTGATATTTGTGGAAAATCCTATGTCTACCCCAAGCAATTACAAAATCACAAAATCGAATCTCACGGCGGCGTAAACGACGGGCAAGGCGATGGAAATGAAGCGGAGCCCCAGAAGGTAGATCAGTCTTCCGGAGGAGGGAGTGCTCTTAACAATCGAAAAATGCATCCGTGTGATGTGTGCAATAAGAATTTTACTATGAAGACCGTAATGGAAGAGCACAAGAGAGTGCACACGGGAGAAAAGCCTTTTAGCTGTGATGAAATTGATTGCGGCATGAATTTCCGAACTAAATTGCAGTTGAAGTGTCACAAAAATAGACGTCACTCGGATGTGTTTCCTTATGTCTGTCCTGACGAACAGTGTGGAAAAAGATACAAAATCAAGCAGGAACTGAAGGAACATTTGCCAACGCACAATGTCCAAGATAAAGTTATGTGTGACCAATGTGACAAACGATTTAATACGAAGAGACTGTTGAGTTGGCACATCAGACGGGTACATGACAAAGTTCCTTGGGCATTTGTTTGCCAAATTTGTGGAGTTTCGAAAGAAACTAGTTCGAAACTTAATCTTCATATGAGAATCCACACTGGAGAGAAACCATATGAATGCAGCCACTGTCACAGACGTTTTACCTCAACAACAAGAATGAATCAACATCGAAAGGAAAAGGGACATTAAATAATTCCTTGTTATACTACTCTTAAAGTCTTATGACCACCTTGACCACTAGACTCACTTTTTAGACCACTTTTCACCGTGTATTTGCGTTTGTGTCAATCTTAATGATCTCTTTACGGATAATTTTCAATAAAAAGCTTTAAACAATCAAATGAAACTGTGCAGGGATAATTTTCATAAATAAATAAATGCTATTGAATAGGTTTAAAGGCAGTTAGCAATGTTAAACATTTACATCCTTCTCAAACATTAAATAGTTATTCTTTTGATAGTATCAATTTGAAAATGAAGATCGTCACATTGATATTTGCACATTTAGTGGGGTACTACGACACAATTTATGGGAATGAAACAATGTAGCGGGATTCTTTCTCGCTATGAAAATGTGAATCATTTGCAAATCAAAATGAACTTTGTTTTATTATTGTTCGATCAAATTATTGATTTAGATTTAGGTATCGGTTTTAATTATATTACAATGGTTTATAATAAAATTTGAAATGCAGTGCATATTTTGTCTGGGTGCTCGAGCACCACAACCAGAACTGGAAAACAAAAGTGACAAGCACAACAAGGAATATCCTTATGAAGATTATTTAAATATTTGTAAGAAATATTTAACTGTGGAGTTAGTCAACGTAGAAATAAAAAAGTCGCCAGAAGGTTATCTTCCAATTTGTACTGTGTGTTTCTGCTCGGTGAAGCAGCTTTATCAAATTCACAAGCAACTTCAAGAAATTGAAACAAAATTGTTAGAGTGCTCCAACACTTTTTCTCAAATTCTTACGAATTGCCGCAGTAAAATAAAAAATGCTGACAATGGTATTAATCACTCCCATAAAAATTTTCACAAGATAGTTGTTCCAAAAGATAAACCTGAAGATTGGGTTGTAGAAGAATCTATGTTGGAATGGTATGTATATTATAAATGCAATGTATGTTTTTGTTAACTGTAATAATGTTTTTGTTAACTGTAATAATGTTTTTAATAACTGTAATTATCTGTGCAATATTCTTCTTATATTTACACAGCGTGTTAAAAGAAGAATTGTCCGACAATGATAAAGAAGAGATCTCCGACTCTGAAGATTTATTCGGTTCTTGGAACTCCAGCGAACAGTTCCAGAGCAAGGAAGAGTTGGACGAACACTCTAGCTCACATCTGACCGAAGACAAACAATTTGAATGTGAAACTTGCGGAAAAAAGTTCAACACCGTAAAATTCTTAAAAGTGCATGAAAAAATACATTCGAGTTCGTTACAGTGTGAAGATTGCAAGAAAAAGTTTACTCATGTTGCTTATCTCAACCGTCACAAAGCTGGAAACAGTTGCGTTAAAAAAATTCGTGGCAGAAGTTACCAATGTGATCAGTGTGACAAATCTTATCTCCGGTCATCCCACTTGCTTCATCACAAAAAAATGACTCACAACTTTAACAACGCGAAAGGAAGCCTCCGAAAAGCACAAGCAAAAAAGGCATATTTCTGCGACGACTGCGGAACAACCATTTTGTCGAAATACGCATTCGATATCCACAAACGAGTACATACTGGAGAAACTCCCTTCCCCTGTGATAAACCCGATTGTCAAATGGCGTTTAGATCACGAGAACTGTTAAAATATCACATGGCGACACACAATAATGAATATCCACACATTTGTCCCCACGATTTGTGTGAAAAGCGATTCAAAATCAGAAGTCAACTTAAACAGCATTGTGAGCTTAGCCATCCATCCCCCGATACTCTTTATAGTTGCCCGGATTGTGGAAAAGCGTTCAAAACAAAGAGAAAACTCACAGAACACTTACCTGATCATAACGACGAAATTAAACTCAGTTGCAGTCAATGCGGTAAAAAGTTTAACACCCGACACAAGTTAAGTATGCACATTAGTTATGTACACGAGAAAGAACATTTCCCCTTTGTTTGTGATATTTGCGGAACACGGAAACCCACTAAATCGAAACATGAAGATCATATGAGAACGCATACTGGTGAGAAGCCCTTTAAATGTACCAAATGCAATAAAAGTTTCACCTCCAAAGTTAGAATGGCTCAACATCGCAAAGAAAAGGATCATTAACTCATCGCCTGTTTGATTCAAAGTTAAAATGTGATGACTGAGCTACTCAAAAACATTTAACTGACAAGCCAAATTCATATTTAACAGTGAAAGGCAGAAAATAGCCAACAGCTCAAAAATAGACTACTGCTGAATGAAACTGTAGATCAATAGACAGATATTGTAATATTATATGAATGACTCGTTAGAATTGGAATTTTTTCTTCTAAAAAAGTTTCTTCTCAGTAAATAAGAACATGTTTTTCCATCCACGTTGTAGCTCCGATCGTAAAACCATCAAAATGCAAATAAACAAAGTAAAATCGCTGAAAAATGAGAAAAATAAATAATTTCTATGAATCCAAGCAAACTGCGTCTCGGCTTTTTCCTCCATGCATGAAACAACGAACAATTTTCACTTTTTTCAATGCCCTTTTTTGTCAGTGCTGTGTTCTTGTTAACAAACTTGTAAAGAGAAGCCCATAACAGTTTTTGTCACTTAATATTTAATTTCTCTGATAATTTTCAAACCAAAGCCATTTTACAATTCATTATCTTTTTACAATTAATCCACACACAAAAATCCGAATTATATTAATGTTTGAATATTACTCTCGTATACTTATATTAACATTGACATTATTAATAATTTTACGGAATGGGTGAAATTTAATTCGTGAGTTTATTATTTGGAGTTGACATAATAAACATTGAAATTATTTCATGTATAGTAATACAATTGTACAATTATCTCATATCTCATTAAGATATTGATGAATCTCACAAGATTAGGTTACGCATGGATTACAAACATTTACTAACCAATGAATTTAGGATGCCTACATTTACTTTTACATGTTAATCGTACACACCTAACTAACCTAATCACGTAAATTCATGATATAATTAACCCCCTTTTGACAAACGGTATTAGGAAGACCTTACATTACAAATCAATTTTGTTTCAATGTTGTCAACAATTTTTTAACTTCATTTTTGATTGTTTTTGTAGTCGTTGATAGTTTTGGAGTAATAATTACTCCAAGTAATGTTGCGCCAGTGAGACAGACAGCTTACCGATTCACATGAAGATCTCCCACTTTCGGTCTTAATAAATAAAACGTCATTTTGTCATTGTGCAGTGCCACGTACCACCTGTCCCGTATACAATCGAGTTCTCAAGTTTTTTACAATAGTTATAAAAATGTGGCTAAATACTAAATATGAATAAATTCATTATTTGGTGGAACAACTTCCAACCAGAATAATATATATACATGATACAGAGTATACAGGTTATAAATATTTAATATTTGTATAATATTATATTGATTTCACTCAAGACACATCTATCCTAACAACCTACTAACATAGCGTTAGAGAAATTGAGACACTAGTAAAATAGTATATTATTATACATGATAAATTACAAGAATATTAAATCAATTTAACAAAAACGTCACTAATACCTGATTCAATAAAAAAATTTACATTTATTTTATACTGGAATACTTCCGAAACTCTTTTTCGGTTAATGAATGCCCGAACTGATTTTTAAATTCGTAGTGACCAGATTTTCTGTCCACATGCTGGGAGAGAGTAGTCTCTTGAAATCTTTCATCGTTTAATAATGGTTTCGGTAACTCTACAACTATTTTTTCCAATTCTTGGTTGCTCAATACTAAATCAACGAGATCTTCATTTACACCGTTTCCTGTGTTACTCATACTCAGAACCAACACTTTAGGTTTGACATTTGTCATAACTTCTTGGGCCAGGGAACAGCTGCAGTCGTGCAAAATGAGAACATTCAACGAAATATCCCCTAGGAATTCAAAATACCTGGGCTTTTCTATTTTGAGTTGTTTGAGACGTTTTGGGAAGTGTTGTAAGTCAAGACTCATTGGCTGAATATTTCTGTCGTCTACATACCATGTGTACGCTATTCCCAGCTCCATGTCACACAATTTACGACAGTTTTCGAAACAGGAAATCATTTCGTAAGAGGAGTTTCTTCTTTCGTACATTGTCAAACATTTCAAATTTGGTAGGTTCACGAGTTCAATTTCTTCATCCAAACATTCCAATTCTGTTACCCACAATTTCAGCTTCCGGATTGATGTGGGAAGCAAATTTAAGTCGATTGAACAGTTAGAGACATTTAATTCCTTGATTTTCAACGGAGTTTCTTCTTCAAATGAACAGACGGATAGTCTGACATAATCCGATTTTCCTCTGGCTCTTCCCCAATTCAAAACTTTCATGTTGTGGAAGTCGACTTTTCTTGCACAGAAAATGTCCTTGGACATATCAAAGTCAGTAAGTTCAGAATCGTATATTTTTATTTCGGAGCATTTTCCAAAATCGATGTAATCGTTCACGGTTCCGCTCCGCTGTCTAACTCTTCCCTGATGAAATGTGACATTGTACAGACATATTTTCTGAGGAACGATTTTTCTTTCAAAAGAATCCAAATGGATACCACATCCATTCAGGTAAATGAATTTCACTGTCAACAGTTTATTCAAAGAGACAGATAATTTATATTTTGAACAGGTAACTTTCAATTCTTCCAAGTGTGGTGTATATTCAAGCAAGGTGTCCATATTTGACCACGTAACAACATTCTTGTCACTCAGAGTCTCAAATACACGAATACAGTCTAGTTCCAGTTTGCGAACATTATGTCCCCACTTGTTGAAAAAATCTATGAACTCGGGGAAACTCAAATCCTTTCCGGAGAATTTGAATGCCGTGAATGGAACATTCGGCAAATGGGATTCTTGTGAAAACTTGAGAAAAGTGGCAGGTCGAAAATTGTAGGTGAATTTAATTTTTGCTAGTTTTCGGACTAAGATCTCTGCTTCAGAATTCCATTGATGACAAACGAGTCGACAATTTTTTATGTCCTTCAGACACAAAAACTCAAAAACTCGTCTCACAACCTGTTAAATAGAGAAAATGAAATAAGCAAAAAAACAATCATGAATGAATATACATCGGTAGCAAAATATATTATTTTGAGAATAATGATTTTTCTATTTGAATTTGTTTTGAGAAATATAATACACAATACAATGTGGTCCATCTAGAATAATGAGAATGTCTCGTTGAACTACTGAATTGCAATTTTTTAAGAAACTGTTATGCACATCTTGTAGAGAATGTTTTTTCGCATTTACTGAGCTAGAATTATCTGTAGTTGTTTGCAAAACTCTTTGAGGTCGCTCAAAGTGCCCTCGATGAAAAAAGTTGTGAAATCCTGTAATTAGGACAGTTTTATTACGGAAATAAATTTTTCAGACCGGTAAAATGATTTTTTTCAGTAAAACTAATTCCACCGTTGTAGTCAGGAAAGTCTACTTTACCAACCCTGACAGGTACTTAAGAATCAGTGGAGGTTGATTTTCCAACCATTTTGCTTTCGATTCCGAAAAGCGAAAATTGTTTCAAGCTCTTACAAAAGTACATAAAAATAAATTTGCAGAAAATTGTCGCATTTCGGAATTGAAAGAAATTTGTTTGGGAAATCAACCTCCACCGATTCTTACGAAACTTTCAGAGTTGGTAGAGTAAACATCGCTTAGTTTTTCTTAAAAAGTCATTTTATCGTGCCAAAAATTTATTTCTGTAAGAAAACTGTCCGAATTACAGGATTTGACAACTTTTTTCCGCGAGAACGCTTTGAGCGAGCTTAACAAGTTTGGCAAACAACAGATTCTAGCTCACTAAGATTTTTCACAAGACGTGTATAAAGTTTTTTTGCAAAATTGAATTCAGATGTCCACTAGCCGCTATAGCATCAACGGGACATTCTAGATGGGTTACGTTGTATCTGTTTGACATGACGATTGACGGGAATGTATACCGTATTTATCTGTAGTGGATGTTTTTTCGGAACTATAACATTTTTGTTTGGGCTTAACGAATCCATTGTAATGTAAAATATTGTTCTGTTATCCGCCTTCAGTATTCAGCGTCAGTGTTGTCAACACACGGTCATTGGTGCACACGCACAGGTGAAAACCCAAAAGGTAATGCTGCGCCGGAAGTACACCAGAACCTGGACACACAAGAACAAACGTATTAATAAGTGAAAGTACAAATTACACAAGCAACAATATCAGAGAGATGAGAAGAGTTTAAAAGTTTAGTCAATTTAATGAAAACATGTTTTACATTGAGTATTCTCCTTTGTTTGTAGATACACTGCAACCTGTTTAGCTATAAAATGTAAAGCAGAATGAGATGAAACAGTTATTATTCATTTATCAGTCTGGTAGCTTAAATTTAATTGTTTATTTTTAAAACTTAGAACAACAACAACACAAACAATTCAATGAAGAATTATTGATTAGAATCACCTATTTGTGCTCCCCGCGAAAACTCTTACGACTCTGAGTATAGGGAAAATTGAGAAAAGGAATTACAAGTTATGTCGGTAGTCCATGCAAATTGAAAACACATTTTGATTGCTAATTTTTTATGGAAGACCAAGACATTATGAATCTTAACCAGCTTACTTCCGGGAATGAGAGGGACTGACTGCCACTTGCAAAGGTGTACCCACCAAATAGGCATTACTAGAGGCACATGTCTAGCACAAAATGCCGATAATAGGGATTTTGGATCATTGTTTAGGAAGTTCTTCGTTTTTATGCATTTGTGCCTGCAATATTATCATTACAAATTTCTGGGAAATCAGACGGGCTGTGTCGGATGACAAAATCTTGATAATTGATTATATATGTATTGAAATGAGTAGTCCATTCATTCATATTCATTCATGTCATTGTAACACTAACACTCATCTAATAACATGTCTCATGATGTAATGGTAATCACGCCAGGATCAAGGGCGTATTTGGAAATTTGTAATTTGAAGGGGGGCTCGATTCGTCGAGGGGCTTATAATCCAATAAATGGTGAATTTTGCGGCATAAGGCTGAAAATCTTGCCAAACAATCCTTTTTCATGGAATCCGGGGGGGGGGGGGG
>JABASD010006150.1:0-10781 GCA_019776165.1 Pogonognathellus flavescens
AAGAATATTTATTCGGCTGCTAACTTATTTGAAACACTTTGGTGACTTAGTTAATAATATTTTATTCTTGCGCTACTTTTTTACAGCATTGCGAATGGTTTATTATTATTATTAATTACTCTGCTAAGTAAGCATTGTAAATCCTGAAGAGAAGAGTGCTTTTACTATCAGTGCTTGAAAAATTTACTTTATTCATGTAAAACCAATCAACACCAACAGTGGCTAAACTACCAACTACAATGAGCTCAGTTAGCCAAATTTTCTTGGCCCATAAAATTTAGGTCCCAGTGAGGGCCAAAGTAATCGATGACAAAATATATTTTAATTCGGCACTTGAAATACTGGTTCTTGCTTTAATTTTCACATACTTCACTGGTAGATCTAATATTGATTTTTACAATTAAAATGAAGTGATAACATTGATTTAATTTATTCTTCGAGTACAGTATTAACTAATTGCAGTTGCAGAAAGAAAGACCAATTAGACCTTTTCTCAATTAAAACAATTGAAATTAATATTATCTTGTAAAAAATTCGAAAAACAAAATATTTACCTAAATGAACATTTATACCTGCCTACTGCATAATAAACAGAAGTTAGTTAAACCATTCAGCTAAGTTGGACATTCGATATTAAACATGAAATGAGATTGTCCGTTCGATGAGACTGAATGCAAAATTCGCTGAAGTTCCAAGTCGTAAATATGAACACAATTTAGCAAACGAAATTAACTTCTTTATTGTCATATAATTTGCGTATGCGATAAAGTGATGTTATAATTCATTTGTCGTTTATCGTGGTTTTTCCATTTGTACTCTATTTGATGGGTGTAAGCTTCAAGTAAACCGGATGAGAAGGGCGAAGCGAAGCACTCTGTGTTGCAAGTTGTAAGGGAATTATTGTGTCAGCTGTGGTTTCAATGTTGAATTTGAGAACCAAATGAGCCATAAGAGCTTTTGTTTGCACCATAGCAAACCGATTTGCTACAAAAACGTATTCACACATTATTTAGAAATTTATAAAAATTGAAAATAACGATACAAATGTAATAAGAAGATATATAAATAATAATAAAAGTTGTGGTGTGTTTCCTACCTATACAATTGCGTGGTCCGTGCCCGAATGGCATGAAAGCGTAAGAATGTCTATTAGCTTTGCCTTCCGGAGAAAATCTTTCGGGGTCGAATTGTTCGGGATTAGGAAAATGTTCTTTGTCATGATGAATATGGTATGCGGGTATCCAAACCAAACTTCCCTTAGGAATCATAGCTTTTGTATTCGGAATTGCGTAGTCTTGATTGCATATTCTCTCTAATCTCGTGGCAGGGGGATACATTCTAAATGTTTCTGCAAATTGTAAAAACGTTATACTTTAAAATTGTCTACACGTATATTTAAATCATTTGTTTTGTTTCATTCTTTAAAACTTAATTAACACATTTATTTAAAATGTTTTCATAAGACTATTTTGCACATAAATATATGCGACATATGAATGAGTAGATACTTGTAATGAAAGTGTTAAAAAATTACCATTGGCGACTTTATCCAAATAGTCGTGTGTATTGGCCATATCGTAAGAAAACTCCCCTTCGTTTTCATCAATTGCATTCTGTAATTCATTTCTCAACTTTTCCTGAACTTCGGGATTAGTGGCAAGACAATACGCTGCAAAAATGACTGCTGATTTTGTTGTGTCGAAACCTCCTAAAATGAAGAGAATGCAATTGGCGACAATTAAATCGTTCGTAATTACATTTTTGTCATTGCTGCTTAATTCTGCTTCTTTTTTAGAATTCTGTGTCGTCTTCACTCTTTCCATGTTTAGCGTCCAACATAATTTGAATGAAATCGTTACGCCTTTCTCCCGAATTTTCCCTGCGCTCGATGGTATCCAAAATTAGTTTCACAAAAAACGCATTGGAACCAGGGTTGATCATTGAAGGGTAAACTCTTGCCCACTTGGGCATCAGACTACTAAGAAACATGCGAAAAAAGGCCACAGAATTAAATTGTGGGTTTAGTTTGATTGCTTTTTCTACCACAATTGAATTTTCGTTCTGAAAAATTTGACAGTCAATTCCGAATGCGATGGAACAAATTCCGTCCATGCAATATCGTCCCAAGGCGTCCTCAACATTCAACTGGTCATTTCTTTTGTTAATGTCTGTGACATATTGAACGAATTTCGTTGCTGACTCTTCCAGTAAAGGGAACATGCGACGAATTTTACCCGTTGTGAATGTAGGAGTCATCACATTTCTCAGATCTTTCCAATCTTTGTCTGCTTTGTTGAACATCATGTCGTTCCACGTTTTTTCCCGTCCGACGATGCTTCTACGATTTATAAAATGATCAAAGTCTTTGATGAAAATTTGTTTTGCAATTTCTAAATCCTTCAGAAAGACGACGTTGTAGCCGGATTCATGAACTCCCCCGTATTTCGCATCTTCCAGTTGTCTATAAAGACCAGCGTCCGCTTCAACGAAACCCCAACCTTTCAAAGAGCGAATTAGAATGTTGTCTAACTTCAAAGTGGTGATTCCATATTGTTCCCAAAATTTGTTTTTGCTGGATAAATTCTGTAATAGGGACACCAGGGCAAATGAAAATGCCACGAAAGCGACAACAGCTTCAACAATCATTTTGTAAGTATTACAGGCGTTATAGGGCAAAACAAATTTTAATACTATCCAATGTTTAAATAATTTACTTAAATTGAGTAGATCACAGAAACAGTTTATCTGAGGCCAGTTCTTGACTTTCAACTGCCTTGGCCATCAAATCGTGCATTGGTTTTAAACTATCATTCTATTTTTTGCTACCACGCTCGGAATTGTTATATAAGTATCAATAATAGATAAAAGCAACATGATATTGAAATTATCATTATGTGTAAAATAAACCAGCTCCAGATAACATGTATCCCTCTTCCTCCCACAGTAACATTATGTTTGACTTATGACTTGCAATATTATAAGACAGTTATGCAATACGATAATGTTGCTTAATCATGGAGCCTGGGGATGAAAATAATGTATATGCGAGGTATATTATATGGCGAATATGTAATAAGGTAACTTTTTAATTACTGTGACATGATGTGTGTTTAATTTTCACAAAGTGTTAAATAACTCGTTTGCGGCAGTCAATTGATTGAGCGAGCTCACATTCATGTGGATTTGTTTAGCAGATTTTTTGTGATGTCCGTCCTTGACTTTCAACAGCATTTGACCAATAGAAAGTGCATTTGCTATAAAAAGTTATTATTATTTCTTATACCAGCTTTGATCTACAATTGTAATTATTAAGTAGCGTGAGCTACTTTATAAGAATATTGAAACCGTCTGTCCGTTCGTCTGTGCCCACCATAACCCAAGAACGGATGAACACAAACTTCTCAGACGTAAACTGTGGGTTGCAACAAATAAGTTAGAAAATGGAGTCAATCGGTGACATTTAACATTTAGCAGCGAAAGCTACTTTATAGGAAGGTAGGAACTATCTGTGTGTCCGTATGTCTGTTATACAATTTGACGACGAATCCATTTATTTCAATCAGAGCTTGTCAAAGCAGTGACTTCTACAATTGACAACTCATTTGACAACAATATTTGACAAATCAGTCAAATGAACAATATACACTTAGGTTAGGTGACATTAACGGTACACTTACGCTACTTTATTGCATCCGTTTTGAATGTTTTATTATTAAATAGGTAATTGAGCCATAACGTAGCATAAGCTACTTTATAAAAATGATGTCTACGTCTGTCCGTCTGTGACCGCTACTACGGATGAACACCATTCGTTGAAACTTGTCAAATGTAATCTCTGAGTCACAACAAAGTAGAGCTGATTATCGAGCGGCTCGATAATCAGCTCTACTACAAAGTCAAGTTCGAAAATTTAGTCAACCGGTGTCACAGTAACGTTTAATAATTAGTAGCTGAAGCTACTTTATTAGAACGTTCTGTCTTTCCGTATATGTATCATGTAATTCGATATATCGACTGCGAATCAACTGAATTCATTCGAAGTTTGTCAAAACAGTTGACAGTAACAATTTACAGCTCATTTTACAAAAGCAATTGACCAATAAGTTGACATATCAACAGAAAACAATTATATAATATTTGTAATTCGTATTAGTTTATCTTACGCTACTTTATTACATCCGCTATGAATGGTTAATTTATACTAAATATCCAATTTATACATATTATAAATTACTCCGCTAAGTAAGCATTGTAAATCCAGAAGAGAATAGTGATTTTACTATCAGTGCTTCCAGTGCTTGTAAAATGAACTTCATTCAGGTGAAACCAATCAACAATCAACAACAGCAGCGTGGCTAATCTACAATCAGCTCAGTTAGCAAAATTTTATGGCCAATATTCAAAAGAAAACATTCAATAGTTCGACATTCGATATTAAACATGACATGAGATTGTACGTTCGATGAGATTGAATGCTAAAACCGATGAAGTTTCAAGTGGTCAATTTAACAACTAATTTAAATGTTTCATTATCATTATCATAGAAGTTGCGTATGCGATAAAGTGATGTTATAATTCATTTGTTTCTCATTTATCGTGGTCACGTTAAATTTTATTCGGAGGAGTATATTATATGATAACGCAATTTTTTCCATTTGTACTCTATTTGATGGGTGTAAGCTTCAGGTAAACCGGATGAGAAGGGCGAAGTGCACTCTGGGTATCAAATTTTATCGGAATTATTGTGTCAGCTGTGGTTTCAATGTTAAAATTGAGAACCAAGTGAGCAATAAGAGCTTTTGTTTGCACCATAGCAAACCGATTCGCTACAAAAACGTATTCACACATTATTTAGAAATTTAGAAATATGGAAAACAACGATACAAATGTATTAAGAAATGTTAAATAATAAAAAAGATCTTGTGCGTTGCCTACCTATACAATTTCGTGGTCCGTGCCCGAATGGCATGAAAGCGTAAGAATGTCTATTAGCTTTGCCTTCTGGAGAAAATCTTTCGGGGTCGAATTGATCCGGGTTAGGGAAATGTTCTTTGTCATGATGAATATGGTATGCGGGAATCCAAACCAAACTTCCTTTAGGAATCATAGCTTTTGTATTCGGAATTGCGTAGTCTTGATTGCATATTCGCTCTAATCTCGTGGCAGGGGGATACATTCTAAATGTTTCTGTAATTTATAAAAAAACGGTATACGTTAAAAATTTTAATATGTATTTTTAAATCATTTGTTTTGTTTCATTATTCTTTAAAACTTTATGAACATATTTATTTAAAATGTTTTCATAATCCTATTTTATACGTAAATATGTGCAACATATTAAAGAGTAGATATATACTTGTAATGAAAATTAAAGCATTACCATTGGCGAATTTATCCAAATAGTCGTGTGTATTGGCCATATCGTAAGAAAGCTCTCCTTCGTTTTCATCAATTGCATTCTGTAATTCATTTCTTAATTTTTCTTGAACTTCGGGATTAGTGGCAAGAGCAAACGCTGCAAAAATAACGGCAGATTTGGTCGTGTCAAAGCCACCTAAAATGAAGGTAATGCAATTGGCAACAATTACATCGTTCGTAATTGCTTCATTTTTGATGTCACTGTTAAGTTGAAGGTCTTTTTTAGATTCTGTTTCGTCATCATCCCTCCCTTTTTTAGCGTCCATCATAATTTGAATGAAATCATTACGCCTTTCTCCAGACTTTTCCCTTCGCTCGATGGTATCCAAAATTAGTTTCACAAAAAAGGCATTGGAATCAGGGTTGATCATTGAAGGGTAAACTCTTGCCCATCTGGGCAACAGACTGCTAAGAAATACCCGGAAAAATACCCCAGGATTAAATTGTAGATTCAATTTGTTTGCTTTTTCTGCCACAATTGAATTTTCGTTCTCAAAAATTTGACAGTCGATTCCGAATGCGATGGAACAAATTCCGTCCATACAATAACGTCCCAAAGCGTCGTTGACATCCATCTGTCCGTCTTTGTTGGCAATGACCGAGACATATTGAACGAATTTCGTTGCTGACTCTTCCAGTAAAGGGAACATGCGACGAATTTTACCCGTTGTAAATGTAGGAGTCATCACACTTCTCAAATCTTTCCACTCTTTGTCGGCTTTGTTGAACATCATGTCGTTCCAGCTTTTTTCCCTTCCGACGATGCTTCTTCGATTTATAAAATGATCAAAGTCTTTGACGAAAATTTGTTTTGCAATTTCTAAATCCTTCACGAACACGACGTTGTAGCCGGATTCATGAACTCCCCCGTATTTCTCATCTTCCAGTTGTTTATAAAGACCAGCGTCCGCTTCAACGAAACCCCAACCCTTCAAAGAACGAATTAAGACGTTGTCCAACTTCAATGTGGTGATTCCATATTGTTCCCAAAATTTCTTTTTGCCAGATAAATTCTGTAGTAGGGAAACCAGGGCAAGGGCAAATGCCACGAAAGCGACAAAAGATTCAACAATCATTTTGTTTTATAGACGTTATCGGGCAAAACAATTTTTAATATTCTCCAATTTCAAAAAAAATTACTTAAAGTGTTCAGTTGAGTAGATCGCAGAAACGGAGCTGATCTGACGCCAGTCCTTGACTTTCAACTGCCTTGGCCATCAAATTGTGCATTGGTTTTAAGATATACTTCTATTTTCAGCTACCACGCTCGGAATTATTAAATAGTGGAGCTACTTTATGGAAATGAACAATGTGTTTGTCCGTCTGTCTCTCCTTCACCACGTTAACTGGAGAACGCTGGGAGATATTTTATTCCAATTTGGTACATATACTTGTGAGGACATATAATATGTGAGACTAATCTCGAAGATGAGGTTAATCGGTCAAACCCTTCATGAACTTTGACCTTCTAGAGTAAATACTTTAATAAAACATTATTTAATATTCAGTGTAATCAAACACTGTCCGATAAATTCTTATTTTGTTTGAAAGAAAAGCCGCCAACTTTTGAATTGGATATAGTCAATGATGAAATATTTTAAGAAATTACAATTGTTATTTTAAAATAGATGCTTGGTCTGCGTAGTTATGCTGCTAACTTAAAAGCTGAGGTCACCGGTAATGTCACTTTGTCATAGTCCACTACATAATGTCCCTGTTTTCTCCGTTACTTTATTGGACCGTTACACATGGTTTATTATTTAAGTACCTAATTCAATAATAGATAAAAATAACATGAGCCCGAAATGATCATTAGGTGTAACTTAATCAGCTCCAGCTACCAAACTTGTATCCCTCACCCTCACAAAATGACATTATCAACGATTTATTACTTGGGATATTATAAAACAATTATGTAATACGATAATATTGCGTAATCGTGGCAATGAGACTAAGTATACACGAGACATGTATTATTACACAGCATAAAAATTGTGCACTCAATTGTAAATTGAAGGCCAAAGACATATGTGTATATATTATATCTGTAATCAGTGCAGTTACGACCAAGCTTATTTATGTAATATTATTTGTGCATGCAAAAAAATTGAAATTCGTGAAGTCTTGAAAAACACTTAACGTATTTCAATGTTTTGTTTAAAATTAATGCATATCTTATAATCTCAGAACATTCTGAGATTGTAAGATATGCATTAATTTTAATTTTTGCACGTATAAAATAATTTATAAGTGTCGAAGAAGCGAAATATCATTCGAAATACAATTAATAGAAGTATCATTTTCATTGAAAGTGTTAGAGTCGCTGAACATTTATTCCCGTAACCAGTTTGTACCGGCCCATTTTTTATATTCCAATCAATGCAATCTTACGAATTGTATCTATAGGAATGAAATGTGCGAATGTTTTTATCATCATGCTGAAGTTACCATTTGTGTTAGAGCAAGTGTTATATTTATAACGGATGGCATCTTATACCATGTTTCATAGTATATACTTGTACATGCTTTATGATTGCAATTTTTATTTATGTTACGAGGCTGTGGAAATTACACCAGGACAATGATGCAATTCTGAGTTGGAAAAAGCATGACAATTTTTTCAGGGTTTGAAAGTCTTTTTCTAATTTTACATTTTTCTTTTTACAGTGCACGAGGCAAGAGCGTATCTTGAGTATCTATAGGAGAGTCCATAGGCGTCGGATCCGTGGGGACATCGGGACAATGTCCCCACAGAAATTTGGCCGTGGGGACATTGCTAATAAATGTCCCCACAGAAATTCTGACATAAGTAGATTTTTATCAATAGACATAAGCAAATTAAACATTTTTTACGCCAATTTATCCAGAAAAGGAATTTTCTGCGCTAAGAGGGAAGAATATTTCTATAAAAATTGGCGCTGCGCGCAAAAATGTAGCCAATTTGGTATATTGACCAAATTATGTCCCCACGCTCCCAAACATCTTCCGACGCCTATGGGAGAGTCACCAGAAACCCCCACCAAAAAAACCATTTAGAACTTAGACTAGATATTTTGTAAAGCCAAAAGTGTCAAATTTTGCTCCAAAATAGGAAACATAGTAGTAAATCACTCATTAATTTTTCATACAAAATTAATTAATTAATTGGGGTACGATTTATTGCAGCATTAACCATAGTAGTATTATCAATTTGTTTATTGTTTGTAAGTTTCCACTGCTAAGTTGGCTATCCCCCATCTGGGGTAAACCTTCTACGTGAATAAAACATGCATGGTTTTTTTACCAGAGTATATTCATGGCTAGTTTTCATATTTTCTCTATGAAGCATGTGCTCTAAAAACGGTTGTACAATTGCCTGAGGACCTCAGGACCTGCCCTCTATAGATTTCGAAAAAAGAGTTTGTATGACGGCCGAAGGTCGTAATAAATCCCTATTTGCATAATGTGCAAGGGTCTCCCTGAGTTCTAGGTCCCCCGATTTTAAATCTTAGATAGGGTATTATGTTTCCAAGCGAAACTAATCTTCTTTTTATTAGACAACGAATTTTTACTGATTTTCATGCATACTTTACATACTTATGATGGTAGCATCAAAATGCCCCATTGCGGTGAGACGGATAAAACTTGTACAGCAGGCAATGCAAACCAACTCCGCTGAAATTGAAAACTTCCAGTTCTCCTACTTGACTCAACAATTGTAAACACAAACTTTCTTCTTTCATATTTTTCGGATTTAGATAATTTAGTTAGACTGCACTGATTTTATTTTTGCTACATTCAGAACTGATTTTATTTTTCATTCGGTTGTCCATTAAAACCGGGATGTAATCATTTAGAATCTGTGTAATGATTCTCGTTATTATAAATAAAACCAAAGTCATTTTGACGTTCAAATACGTGAAAAAGCCAAGAAATTGGAAATGAATCAAACCTAATGAATCAAAAATCTAGGAATATTTACTGGTGATGACGGAATTTAGAGCAATGAACTAAAGCCTGAGGTAATAAAACAAAAATTTCTAATAAGTGATATAGTTTTTACAACATTCAATACTAATAATTATTTTGTGTGTGTACGTTGTACTTTAAAAGATTTATATATAAGTACAGTGTCTAGGCGTTATGAAGCTAAACGAGACTGCAATTTGATTAAGATGATAATTTTATTTTTTTCAATACTTTTTCAGAATGCGGAATAAAAAAGGTGGACAAGTACCAAAGATTCTTCTTCCCCCAAAGAAGAAATTAGCCGTAACACCTGGAACCACAAATAATGAAGCAAAAACACCTCGGAAGGGTAGCAATGAGTTTCCTGGTTGGACTGCAGTTCAAGAGTTCGAAAGTAGAACCAAAAATTACAAAAGCCAAAATAATTAATGTATGCAAGGGTTGTATTAAACACCTTTCAAGTAAATTAACTGTATTGTGTTGATTTTTCAGGTGTTACCGAACCGTCCCTAGAAATTGACTTAAAACCAAATATTCAAGTCCACAATAAGGTTACGGCCAAATGCGCTAATTGTACCCGAGAATTTAAAGAAGATATTAAACGACACAAACAATTCACATTTGTGGACACCAACACTTCACAGAAAATAACCAGCGAAATCCAAATTTTGGACGCAATTTTCTACATTTATGGACTTACAATTGATGACTGGTCGAATATTTACGTGACCGAACCAGATTGCGATTATGCTTCTGTCACTCACTGCATTTATTCCGAAGGAATTCCATTTTGCGACATTTGCACTATTGCTTTGGAAAGTGTATTCTCGGCACACAAGACTTTTAAAAGTCAGACACACGATGATTCTCCCTTTGTGAATGCTATTAAAAGAAAAAGAAACATTCAAATTCCGATTAAAACAGAAATAAGTACAGAAGGAGTGGAAATACTCAATACACAGAAAAAAAGCAACTCAGAAAATGATATACAAAACATTGAACATTTTATCCAGCCAGAAAAACTGATTTTTGAAAACGATGGTCCGCTGGGAGAATGTGATGGATCTCAAAATGGAAATTCCCTTTCACAGAGTACTTTGGATTTCAAAGGAGGTAATAATGGAAAAATTGCCAAAGAAACGCCGAATTTACCAGTAAAGTCAAGAAAAAAAGTCGGTAAAAAGCCCAAGATAGGTCTCCTTTTAGAAAATTTTATTAAAAAGGTGAAACCAAGAAAACAAAGGTCGCAAAGTTTAAAGAAGTCAAAGATAGGTGAGCCAGTTCAAATAAATTGCAAAATATTATATACCGTACTGGCCGATTTACGTCCTCTGGGGAGCTATATTTTCGTGAATTATTTTCATGCTATAATGACTGCTATAATAGACCACTGGGCAGTTATTGCGAAGATGGGG
>JABASD010006151.1:0-10779 GCA_019776165.1 Pogonognathellus flavescens
TCGGTGAGCCCATACGTAGATACGCCCTTGTGTATGTGACCTATGCCTAATCACAGGTGAAGATAAATGCCGGGTTCTGTGGTAATAAAATGCTAGGATTAGAAGTTCACAATAAAAGTCCATAATATAATGCTAATTTCGTAAGAAACATATAAATAAGGCATGCATTAGCATGCAATACACAGTACAGTGTATTTACTTCATTAATAGTAATTTACATGGTGTGAATAATCATAATATATTTATAGCCATAGCATTCGTTAGTTCATAGTTTGAGAATGGAAACAAACCACCATAGTAAGTTAACCGACTAAGAGCAATTTCTTGAACCATTTTCCTCAAAAGTATATAACAGCAAGCAACCAGTTGTCTTACTTATTGTTAGTTATCTGCATAAACAATAAATTCGCCAGAAGCAAAGACAAATTCAAATTGCCATTCGGGTTTGTGGTTTAATGGGTTTGACAGTGTCCATAATGTACAGGAAATAAACGGTTTGCATTTTTAATTGAACTCACAACACATGTACGAACGAGTACTACTAGTTAGTACTAGGCACTGTATAAATATTACATATTATTAGAATAGGAAATGCGTACATGCCCAACAAGTACAAGAGGGTATACATGTAATCTCTTCGATTCGTAATTCGTATTACTATTTTTGTACTTTTTTATAAACATAGCTTACACACACAAAATTTTGTCACCAAGAATTACAGTGATTTAATAGGAACATTTACGTAAATCTATAAAATAGGTCTTGTATTTCCAATTTCAATGTAATTAATTTTCCTGGAAATGACCATAACCCAATTGTAATATTCTGTCACCAAAAGTAAAACAGCAAGTCTTACATGCTATACATCATATTATGGATTAGAATGGATGAGATAACGATTCAAAATCGCAATGAACTACAATATATCTTTAATTATTCATATTATACTAATTCGCTGCAAAGTTAGTCCTAAAATGCGTGATATAATTCTATGAACTTAAAATGCAAGTTGAAAAGTCGTGCGTATCTATTAATAGTAATTGCAAGGCCGTATTAAAGGTCTGGCTTTGGGAGGGGCAAGACTTAATAAAACAGCTTTTGGGGCGGAAGGGCAAAGCCGTACATAAACGAGGCTAATCTTTTTTGCCGGATTTCGGAGGGGGGCAATTGCCATCCAAGCCCTCCTCTCTATACGGTCTTGAGTAATAACGTTTTTACTTAACTTTACATTTTGATAGCTAGAGAGATTTGGTTAAAAATCATCAATTTATTTATGTCTTTATTAACAAAATTTTGATTATTGTGAGAGTAATAATAACAGTTTCATTTATATATAATTTGATTTCCAATGATGTGATTCAAATGATTGATGCGCTATATTTTTTACAATTATTAGAAACATTCTACTACTTTTATAAATAACTCGTTATTGCAGTAAATTTTTATTCTACTTTCAATAAACTAAGTATTAACAATAAAATAAAATAAGTGTTTTTTATTATACTATTTCTAAACTGTAATTAATGCTGTAGTTTGTGGTATATTGGACTTAATGATACTATTTCTTTTATTCGTAATTACTTTAATTTTAATTCATTCATTCTTCAACTTTTTTGTTCGAAAATATTCTGTAATTAATTTAAATGTTAAATAAGATTAAAAAAAATATGTTTGCATTAACAAATGGGAGAAAGTGAAAACTAGTTAATAGTATTCGAATTTTAAAGCAATTGTGATGAGTGATGACAGTACAAGAAATGAAATGATTATCTCATTTTTAGTATTTAGTTGGCTAATAATCAAGTGAGTTTACCTGGCCTTCTGAAAAAGAAGATTTACATCTTCTGCATTTGTAGTCACTAACTGGTTCTTTTATATTGACTCTTCTCTCACACCTCTCTGTTCTTTTATCCCATATTAGGCCATGTTTACGGCAGCATTTATGTCCTCTACAATCCCCAGAAGAACGCCGAATGATATACTGATCCGCAAATGCCCCGCAAGTACATAAGATAATTAAGAGAAGAAATATGGAAGAACTCGTGGAAATTTTCATGATTCCTTCTGTATCTATTTTCTAAAAAAGGATTGTAATAAACATATGCTTAGCAAAATTTCCAAAATGCAAAATCTATTTACGTGTAAAATTATGCGCACAAATTAATACTATTCCCTAAATGAATTCCAGAATAACCAGAATAGAATATTTCCAAAACTTACATTTGTGGGAAGAGAGGTAATATCCTCAAATATAAACTGACGATTCCTCGGGAGCGGAGCTACTCTATTTCAGTGTTAAACAGAAAAGAAATTATTGATGCTTGTGCTATCAATAATAATTAATATATATATGGTTGCATTTTTTTCTAATCTGCTGATTCCATTTACATGCAACAAGGAAAAATTGCAAAATTCAATTTGTACGATGTAATTAACAACTCACCCTTAGTTGATACATGATGTGGTCAATTTTTCTTATGTTCTCCTTAACAAATCATAAAAAGTACTAACGAGTATTTATTTCTTAATAATTCGTTCTACCTATTTCGGAGTACTAGTAGATAATGGAGTGTTAACATTTTTGTTTTTCAGTAACTTGGTAGAGTACAAGGACATATCTAGAATTTCGAAAGCAGTCTGGGTGGATTAGAGGACAAAAATGACTAATTGGACAAATAACATATTTTATCCGGAATCTGGGGAGGGGGCTCAGGTCCGGTGAGCCCGTACGTAGATACGCCTTTGGCCGTCACAGGAAATATCAGAAATTATCAGAACCAATCTGTTGAGGTTTACCAAAATTGCTTTGATGGGACAAATGAAAATGACAATACGTTAATAATTAATTAACTTTCCTAATATAACATTGCGGAAGTTTTGTAGCGTTTTATGTAGATACTATAATAACGCATAATGTTACAATCTGATCCAAAATATATGAAGGCAAAATAAAAATGCAATGTTTCTATCATGAAATTAACCCTGTAATTTGATTACTTATTTTATTATTATTGCATATTCATTACTTTCTTGTCACACCAGTGGAAGAACACCTAATTTATAACACGTACGAAATTACGAAATAATAAGTACCAAGAAATTATTTTTCGCAGAATTAAAGCTATATTTATCTAATTGTGTCAGTTTATAACTGCTTATATCTGCACACATAATCTTGGTACCTAAACTGTAAATATGAATAATATTACGACTTATTTATGTAATAAGTTTAATCATCCATCCCTAAAATGACTTACTACAATTGTCACTCTATCTTTCCCAATCTGCGAAGTATGAAAAACTATACCAAGTAAATAAATAAGTGTAAGGGAAAATATTTCTCCAGATTTTGATACAAACAAATCTATTACTGCATGTATAGAAAGTATACATAAATGGTAGTCAAACAAAAACAACCTACTATTGGATTTCAAACTTTCGGTTAAAAAAATTAGTGTAGAATTGAGGATGATGAATTAAACGGGAAGATGTTTAAGTGTTATATATAAATAATTAGGCAGAGTTTTATTGTGTTCAAATTTATGTGCTTTTAAATCTGTATTATTATGATTTATGATTAACAAGGTGGCAGTGAAATGATTTACGGTTTTAAATTAAATTCTCAAATTGTTTTGGTGACAATAACACTATAAAGTAAAGAAGTCATCTTAAGCATCATTCATAATGTAGAAATATTAAAGAAAAGGGTTAAGATGTATTTATATTAAAACATTAATAATATATTATTAGAATAAGAAAGAGATTAACTTTAATGAACTGTGATATTGAAAAATACTATAGTTAGTTAATAATACATTAAATTTACTTAGAATCTGAAAAAAGGAATATTTATATTATGACGGTCATTTCAATAGAGTTGTCTGCGAAGTTTTCTTCTATTTCCTTGATCTTTCCTCATAAGGATTCTGGTTTTCTTCACACAGCTCATTGTCACTTCATCCCATTTTTGGCCTTCTACGCAGCACTTATCTCCTTTACAATCCCCAATTATTATACCCTCCGGGACGAATCCACCATCATAATCGCCATTAGTTGGCTTCTCATTGGGTACCTTTCGAAAGTAGTCAATTTCATTTTGGACCTCTGCGTTAGACAGAATGACACCAACAGGATTGTCAAAATTTGAAGAACTGAAGAGAAGATATTTTTCACCATTGCCACAAGTAATGCAGAAGGCAGTCAATACAAGAAGAAATTTCATGATGTCTAATATCTGAAAAATAAAAAAAATCTTAAACTAAATTGGTAAAGAAATGTTTGTCGTATTTGAAAAACGAAGAGAATTTAATAAACTTACATTTATAAGCAGATTGAGAAAATTATTCTTGAATGAAGCTTTATTATTCCTCCAAAGCGATTCCTGTATTTCAGAGCTGCTGCGAGCAGAAACTGGCCAAATTGATTCTTATGCTCTGACTAATAATAATTAATGCATTTGCTTCTCTAAGTCCAATCTATAAATTCTAAGTTCAAAGAAACACATAGAGTCACGTTATAATATTTTATGATACATATTCTCTAAACTCTGTGTAGATACATTCATCCATTTCGGAGAATTTATTTGCTATGTCCTTTATGTTTATCTTCTTAGGACGATGATGACAAAAACAACTTTTTCATTACGATCTATCTGAACTTCAAGTGATAATGTTATTTAGGCAATGCAATGAAGTTCGGACAGGAGTCTAAGGCACCGTTACCACATCCACACAGGAAACAAGGAATAATAATCAGGAACGGTTTGTATAGTTAAGTTACATATGATGAGACAAAAAAATCTTGATATAAAAATGTAGTTCGGAAGTTTTGTGGCTTTCTGTCTGTGTAAGATACTTAGCTGTACTTGCAACCAGCAATCTACAAATCAACATTATAAACCCGAATTTCTTCTCACGGATTGAATATCCAAAGTCCATTATCAATTATAAAAAGTGTCTTATAGGCTACATGGTTATATATATACATGCATTGCATAAAAGGTAGTCTTACATACCTACTATATTGTATATAGCAAACAATTATTATAATCATTAGTACAATACTCCGTACTTCTATTAAGTATAATGAAAATACTGATACCTCACATTGTTTCAACACGAATTGGAAATAGACAGACGCATTACCAAACCAAGATATATCTCTGTATATTAATCTTCTAGTTTATCATTTAGCACCTATTTAGTAATGAAATCATATTAATTAAATATTTGAAGTAGGTATTTACTACTCATTTATATAAAATTATTTTGTAATATCAACAGATACCACTGGTTGACTAAACTCTTTTAGAATAGTGCATGATTTCACCAATTTCACGTTTTGTACATGAAACTTGCTTTGGACACAATATACAAATAGTTTCCTTTTCTGTCTGTCCAGTTAATGCAATATTGATAACATTNTTATTTACTTAATTCGCACCGGTAAAAAATATGGTAATCCTGTTTACAGGTAATTCAATCAAGGCAAAATTTTGGAGATAATTGGAGTTTTGTATTATTTTCATGTATACAACCAACATACCTTTATGTAAAAAATTGCGTATTTATTAACCTTCCTTTATGCACCTTGTCCAATTAATATCACAATGCTGCTGTTGAAAAAATCGAGTTGTAAATAACTATAAGGTTTAAGCAATTAGGTATATTATACTTAATTACATATTGTAGGTTACATGCATTTCAGAATGTTAGAGAATAATAACAAAAACAATAAACAAGTTAACACAGATAATAATAATATTATAGTCTCACAGAAAGATCTCAGTAACAAAAACATGTTTACAACTACAACAGTATATAAATCCAAGTCTTTTACAGTTTAGTCTCATCCTCACAAATACAAACTTTGTATATACTTTTCCATATTTGAACCAGGACCGCATAAATCCTTTCCGGAGGATTTGCATAATAATATATTATATTCACTGTGGTAAATATATGTACATATTACATATGTATTTTTTATACTATATATAATGTAATCCTATATAGTACAGTACAGGGAAACAGAACAAATAAATAAGTTTGATAACGCTTTTTAACCAAATAAAAAGGCAGACAAATGTCCATAAAAATACTGTTGCATGTTGAACCAAAAGAACTGGCATTTAAGCATATTTTTATTACTATACTTGTATTACACAATAAATCACACTTTACACAATATCTCGACTAGTACTAGCATCTACATCTTTCTTTTGTACATTATTTTCTGCAATTATTATTATTTTCTTAATTTTTTTAAACATGAACTTTACTAATGTGATTATACAACAGAACTTAGTTTATTTAAGTGATCATCTGTGTAATCTGTCTAGAGTTTTGATACACTTGTATCAAAAAGGAATTATCATTCAAGATGGAGTCGACATAATCGTAAACAATTTTTTTGCATTTTTGAAAATCATAATATAGCTACATTAATACCTATTTTAAATTTTACAGATAAAACTACAATTTCACAAATTTAATATGTAATTACTAATTACTTCTTTCTCATTACAATTTTTTGTCTTTTTGGAATATTTAAATCATACACAGTGTAAAATGAAATAGTCATCACTGAAAAATTAACAGAAATTCTATGATCATGCATTACTTTAGAACAGCAAAATTCAAACATCGGAGAAAAATGCTGAACTATTCCGTTTGATAATGAAGAAAGATGTTCCACTGCCAAAATTGTTGAGAATATTTAAAAGGACTGGCAATGAACATTTGGCTTTAAGATTAGAGAAATGCATTCCGGCGGAAATCCCATCACTTTCTTGCTTGGAAACTCTTCCCGAACTGAAAACCAAATGGTGGCCAGAACCAAAGCAGCTTCCAAAGGCTTTCTGCAAAAGAAAAATTGGCGACTTATTATTTGTTGATGAACTGCACAGTTTATTGGTACAAGATCAAAATAACATGACAGTAATAAATCAAACTCGGAGATCTACAAAATTGTTCGGGTTGGGTGGCATCGGTAAAACTGCGACGGCAAAATGGTATGCAAATCACTTTGACCAATCTTACAACCATATAATTTGGATTGATTGCGGTGAGGGAAGCCTTTTCAAATCTTTCACCAAATTAGCGAACGATTTGAATATTCCCGATGAAAATGAAATAGAGTTGGAAGACCTAGCGTCGAAAAGTTTTGAAAAACTGTCCGATTTAAAATGTCTTTTTATATTCGACAATGCTGAATGTTATTTTGGAGATGATGGTATCCAAATTGTCCTACCCAAAAAAGAATCCAACTTCCACTGCCTGATTACTTCGAGAAACCACAATTGGCGACTAGAAGATGGCGAGGATATTTCATTCTTCGAAATTGATATTTTTGATTCCGAAGAAAGCGTCGAATGTCTGAGTAGAAATCTGAACCAGAACACCAAACAGGAAGAAGACGAAACGAAACAACTTTGCGATTTACTCGGAAACTTACCTTTAGCCCTAGAATTGGCAATATCGGCAATCAACAACAATCAAATACAAATCGGCGATTATCTTTCACGATTTTCAACGGAGATGGCAACCAATCCTTCTAATTCTAAAGATGAATCATTAGATAATTACGAAACGATTGTAAATGCAATCATGAAGATTTCTCTTACTGAAATTCTCAAAAATCAAATTGGAACACTAGCACAAAATGTTCTTTCGATTTTTGGATACATTCTTCCTGATGGTGTTGAAACTGTCTTCTTCGAACAAATTACGAATTCTGTTTCCAGTAAAGTTAAAGAAGCTGCGGAGTTATTGGCGAAATATTCTTTCATCATGCTATCGGAGAAAGTTCCCAGTAGAAATACAGATAAAGAAGTGTGCTTTAAATTAAGCATTCACCGACTACTGCAGCAAGTAATTCGTCATAATGGGAAAACAACAGAAAGTGAAACTATCCGGGAGATTCTGAACTGTGAAAACTTTCTGGATTACAAACTGATGCCTTACAAATATGCAACCGAAAGCTTGAAAAAAGAATTTGGCCATATTCGTGCACAGCTGATTGATCAATTTCAACTTCAGAATTTACTGAAATCACGAAGGTTCGCTGAAGCATTGGAATTGTCTTCTTTGATTCACTCAGAAATGAATTCGTCTGTTTCCCTCTACAATTATGCTGTATGCCTGGTTAAGAACGAAGAATCCTTAGAAGTGGCAGAGGTAACCCTGGAAAATCTTTACAGCCAAATAAAGATGCCCGTTTGGGGTGATGAAGTTCGCTTTGAAATGGGGACTTTAAATATTGCAACAGAAAAACCAGATAAATTCATTGTAGCTGGCAAGCTTTTCTTTCTTTTATGTAAACTTCAACACTTTGAGAAGGCCATTAAAGTATTCAAGGAAATAGATGAATTAATTTCATGTTTTGCATCAAAAGTAAGATTACGTGTCACTTATATGGTTCGACTGTTAAACTTGGTATTTCTGCCCAACTACACACTAAAAGCGAACATGGACACAATTTCACTGGAAATTTCGAAAAATCCAAAAGATAGAAAGACCATTCATATAAATTCGTGCCACTTTCTGGAGAAGACAAATTTTTCATCTGATTTGCAAGAATTGATTATTACAGACATCCAAGTAACTAAACAGCTAAACTCTACACAATATAGTACTGTGAACACGAAGCAGTTGTTGATACCCATCAATGTCACAAGATTGGAAATATGTACGAAAAACAATACCTCTTTGGAAATATCCTTAATAGATATTTCTTCCATTGAATACATTCGATTGTCGCACTGCTACATTGTTTTGGATGGAAACCGTATAAGTCCAAAGCAATTACATTTGAGCCACATGAAATTTATTCGGGAGGGAGAAACTGTTTCTCAAGTCCTTGTTAACGAATTCGTCAATTTTCATCAGATGAACAACTTGGAACTAGATTCAGGATGGAGCAGTACTGGTGGGACAAACAGCTTGTTGATCCTGGAGATGAGTGAAAGCTATTCGTTGAAAAATGTTCATTTGGAGGATGTAAAAGTTTTCGGGTGGAAGGATGGGAGGTGGAATATTGCAGCTTTTTCTCTAAGTGGTGTTTCTCTTGAAGAAAGAAACATAATGGTGTATAAAAGCCTGGAATTTTCAAATGCTTCCATCGATATCAATTGCCTGCCGCCAAATATTGAAAAAATCCAATTGCGTCAAAGTTCTAAGGTCATCACATCAAATCTTTATGCAGGATGTTTCGACTTCAAAAATTTGACGGAGTTAGGTTTAGAAGAAGACAACATCGGATATCTTCCGTATTTCCGGGACCATAGTACTTTGCAAAAGTTAAGGTTAGGGGGGTTAAATGCATATCGGTATCGGTATCACAACAACAAGCAAGCTGTAGTCCCTGAATCAGTACGTGAATTATACCTCAGTGGAAACATGAAGGATGTAAAAATTTTGGCTACAAATGCACTGAATAAAGTTGTATTTCTGGATATTCCGAAATCTAGTATTAAATTGACTGATCCGAAAACATTGTTTGGGACTACATTAGAACAATTAAAACAAATTACATATGTCCTAGTTGTGAAAGCCGGGGATCCGATTGTAATCCAACTAAATTCTTTCGTCGAAAAGGATGTGATGGCATTGATAAAAATCCCTTTCAAAAGGATTGTAATTGGGAAATTCAATTTGCACCAGAAGACTCCTGCGGAAACAATAAACTTCTTTGCTGGCTTAGATTTTGCAAAAGTGGTTGACGCAATAGGAGATTACTATATTTTCGAGGAAGGGATTGGAAAAGCCATCGATGAAAATCAGTTTAGAGAATATTCAGATTTTTGAACAAATAATAAAAAACTCTGCCAGTAAAATTTTGTTTGTTTGTTTTATTCATAATCCACGGTTAACCATAATTCATTTAGTTAACAAATATTCAGTAAGTTTTGGTTTGATTAGAGATTTCATCTGACTCATATAACTTCTCGATATAACTGTAAACCATAAAACATATTATTCACGAATTGCATAATTAAATTTTAAATAGACATGTTTTCGTAATAGTAATTTATGAATGAGTTTTTATAAAAACCGGGTTTATGGCTGTTGTAAATAATGCACTTACAAAATCTTATAAAGACAATAACCTTCAGAATCTACTTCCTTGTCGCGACAACCTATTTTCGCCATTATCATCAACACATCGATCTGAATATCAACCAATTGAATAATCAGACTAAAAAAGGAGAAAGCATGTTGCTAAAGCCTAGGAAAAACAATACTTTATACATAAAAACGCAATTATAATAAATATTCATTTTTTAATTAGTATTAGCATCCTAAATTACATTTTTAAACTATAATCTATAATATTATAATATATTACGCAACATAACTAGTTTCAAGTAAGCAATTAAAAATCATTTAGGATATTATTATTATGAGATTGATAATAAATATGAATATTTACCGCAAATATCATCCCACGATCTATAGTAAAAAGCCCTGTTGCGGTTAACTGAACCTTTGAAGCTGCTGCCATACTCCATTCTAAACTTTGAATCTGAAATATATATTCCAAGCAAATAATTATTACAATGATGATGTAACACTGAGATTTACAAAATAACAAATAAGTTTAAGGCCATTTTTAGGCTTGTAGAGTTTACTAGTCGTCTTTGATGAGATGATTTACATAAGGTACAGCCAGTTCTCCTCACAAATTCGTATCCATCAGTAAACTAAAATATCATAATTAAATTTCAAAATTACTATAAAATAATAAATTCGAGAATAATAAATTCGGGAATAATAAATT
>JABASD010006152.1:0-10776 GCA_019776165.1 Pogonognathellus flavescens
ATAAAATTTCGAACATTTTTTTCACTCTGTGGTCTTTCTTATTCATTTGACTACTTTGTAAAACTTGCATTTTCTTTGTGGCAAGCATATTCACAGGAATAAGTAGTACCAAGACGCCCAGCCCTGTAAATGTTGCCACTCCCAATTGACCGTACAGAAAGTATAATATGAGACTAATAGCAATCGGTCCAGTAACTAATACTTGCATCCAGGATGCAAATTTTAGCAGTTTGTCCGAATCAACGCTCATAATGTTAACTATTGAACCCACACTGGTACCTGTAATACAAAATATTAATTTGTTTTTTATTTGAAATGTTTGTAAATGTGCTATAAGCTAGATCAATAATCAATCCGATCAATTAACACATAACTTTAGCCTTAGCTTAATACTTTGAGAAAAAGAAATGCAGCATTCCACACAATATATAACAATTTTGCCTTTGACTTTATTTAACATAAAGTTAAACTTTTTATTAAATATGATATAACAAAACATTCGCCAAAATTGCTCCTCTCATTTTTGGAGGGACACTGGATACAGCATCTCTCGAAAAATGAGAAGAGCAATATTTCCTTTTTGTATAACATTTTCGTCAATGTTTTGTTAATATCGCTTTGATTGATTTTTCACAAATTAAGAGGACTTAATTAGAAATTAAAAAACCTGAAATTGATACAAATTATTATTTTTATACCAATTACAAGAAATGGATAATTAATTAAATAAAGTACAGAAGGCAAAAATAATTGAATTGGTAAAGTTCATGGAAATTTTAAAAAAAATTAAATTATTTCTTCGTGTTACCTGCTCTCGTCAGATTTGAGATGAGAAGAGACTTTCTATAAATTGCACAATTCATTGCGGCCCGCATGCGATAACAAAAAAACCACAATCTGTACAGCATGTGATGGTTTAGCAACATTTGAGACAAGGCGGCTACAAACATGAGCCCTGCAAAAAAGTAACCCTTCCATCCATTTTCGCTGTTGGCGTTTGTGATGAAGTGGATTATCAAACTGTAAAAATTAAAAACAGAAAAACAATATGTTATATTTTCAGAATCAAATTATAAAATGTGTGTGTGATTTTAAAATTGCTATGTATATTTGTTTGTGGACCTTAAGACTTGCGTCATCAGGATATTAGACAAATCGGCAATTGTCTGAAACAATACTATCATCAAGACATCTTTTGCAAAAGTTTTGCTCATTGGCAAAATGATTGTGGAAAATATTCCCTGCTTTTCATTGCTTTTGAATACATCTTCATTTGCAATGCAATTATTCTCGTCTTCTAACACGACATTGCTCTTTCTAGGTTTACTATTTTTTAAAAACATGGCACACAAGTAATTCGTTGTGTCGTGGAATCGCAGATTCCATAAATCTGAAAATCGCAATGGATTTTTGTAGCCTTTTTGAATAATACCGCCCACCCAATGAAAAGTTAATCTTGAGAGAAATGTAGCTTGCAATTCAGGATAAGGATGTGTAATTTCTTCTTCCTGAAAATTTCACATTCAAAACAATCTTAATGAAAACTTCCATTTTGGTTTTATTTAAATTGATAATTAACAAATAAATTAATTTACGTTTTCTCTTAAAATGCTATGCCCTGAATATGTGGAGGCTAGAATTGCTGAAGTGTCAGAAAGGAGATTCATTGCAAACGTTAAGTACACGAAGGCGCAAAATATTGCATTTATCACAAATGTCAACTCCATTTTTTCAGACTCCTTAATGATTGAGCGTAAATGGATGGATTCACTGATAGAGAGAAGAAACCAAAATATAAACTGAATTGCAGAACTGTGGATTCCCCTCATTCTGTCAAGTATTTGTAAACTTAAAGCCAAAATCTACAAACAAAGATAATTAGACAAATTTACATATTTAATTCCGTTACAACTGAATGAAATGAAAAATGTATAGTGTATGTAGGATTGTTTAATTATTGATTACCAGTGTCGTCACTTTTAATATTGGAGAGTACATAAACACGTGTGGCGTCGATCGACCTAATTCTTCATGGTCCATATAATCGTAAACGCCATAAATTATCGCAAGAAATATGATCACAATAGTTGAAGCACTTTTACAAACATTTAATTTAGTGAAAGGAATTTTGGGAAGGAAAGGGGAACTTGAGAAAAAACACAAATAGTCCAAAGTGGCGCAAAACCAAAGGAATGCACATGGAATGCCAACCAAAACACTTTTTTCGAAACATGGTGTAAAATCCGGATCGTCCGTATACCATGTTATATTCCAATCCTGAAAAATGAAATAACAAATGAAATCGATAATCAGGCTAAATATAAATATGCAAATTAACACATTTGTTTAATATACACAATACAGGAACATTGCGGATTTGTAAAATGCGCATCATTTTATATCATGATTTGAAATGTAAATGTAATCGAAGTACGATGGAATGTTACAAATTTCATGCGCCAAATATTTTAGAAAATTCTTACCCAAAATTTGGAGCCACAAAACTGTTCCATTATAATTTATACGCAAAAGATTGCGCAGTTTAGATTTTAAATATTCCAAAAAGTGTTTGGTTTAATATATACATAAATTTTCACTTTTCAGATTTGCATTGTAGACAGGAAACAAAACGAAATTAAATTTCCTGCAATATAGTTTCTGAAATGCAATGTATGCAAAATATATATATTTTTAAATTCTGTCGAGTAATTAATATAGTAATTGAAGCAGTTATTTTGTTAATTATCACTACGAACTTGTCAATTCTGAGATTATCACGGGCAATGCACTTTTATGAATGGGATGATGTAATATTTTAAATTTTTCTGCCTTTAATTAATGTTCTTGGAATGAACAAGAAGTAATGAATAGTTTGAGAATTATTGAACTTGAAGCAAATAACTGATAACGACATTGAACACTGAAAGGAACTGTCGCATGTGGGTTGCTTGTTTCAGTCTTTCTGCTGCTAATGGAAAAGCTATTTCGAGTCACGATATAAATATACCCTGGAGTGATACGGTGCGAGTCAAAATTTTTGTAACAATTTTCACATATTCGATTAGTATTGCTTAAACTAACTTTTTCAGTTAAAATAATAATTCCGATAATAATACAGATGTATAAAAGCAATTTGTGAATGCGTTCCGAATACTTTTTTCGTTTTCAATTTTAGTAGCCAATTGCCAACTATGTCACATCTTTCAGAACAAACAAGCAATTTCGTAATGTTTGGTTTTGTTTTCCATGATTCCAAACAATATATGTAAATCTCCACGTAAAAATTAATTGCAACAATCGAAATAAGTTACAAATAATTGGACTATTACAAGTCAAATATTCAAATAGTTTATGTTATGTGAAATAATTTGAATAATTTATATTTTGTTAAATAATTTAATTGAACAATTAATATTTGGTTAAATAATTAAAATAGTTTATATTTTGTTAAATAATTTAATTGGTTTATATTTTGCGGACAAATTTAAATTTGAAGAGTTTAAAACAAATTGTGAAATTCAAACATTGATTGATTTAGCAATTTCTAATAAGATAGTTTTAGTTAGGTTTTCAGCATTAAAAGTCTTTTACTATATATGATGCGCATTAAATTATAATTGGTATAAAAACTAATTACTATTAAAAATTAAATAAAAATGGATTTGTTGTAATATATATAGTTATGCTGTTAATGTACTAAAAATAGACTTTTCTTAAATATTGTACCTTGACATCAGTAAAGTTATTATCATACAATCTTCATTGACTTGACTAGAGAAAAACTTTGGGACCACTCTGTACACGAATGAACGTGACATTATGATTTTCACTAAAGATAATAATGCTTATACCCATAACATGGCTAAACTTAATACAAACACATTTCCAAATCTGAATACCGAAGACGTATCGAGAAGGAGGACATCAGGTAAAGCACTTCCCCCATATGTCATGTCATAAAATGAGGGTTTTTTGGGTGTGGAAGATCGAAAATTAGTCTTATTTTGCATTTTTGTGTACCCTCCCCTGAAGTCAAATTCTGGGTACGCCCTTGTTGAATACCTATTCACTTCTGTGAAAAACAAGACAAATTAAGTGTATGTATAATATTGTTTTATAATATTAATATATTATGTGTGTATCAGAACACTACTGTTTCCTGACTTCAAAATTAGACGGAGATTCTCTCGTTCTTATAAGACAACATACAAAGTGAAAGTGCAATTTTGGTTGAGTCAGAGTTCACAAGTTCAGGGCTGTCATTCAGGGCATTCTTGTCATCAGTTTCATGTCATTTTCATATTTAAACTATATAATATGGTTCTTGATAAATAGAATTCCTTTTTACGTATATAACTAGTGGATTGCATCAATGTTTCAATATAATATTAAACCCGAGCGAATAGGCTGATGTGTAAAATACCCCAGTTGTTGGCTGATAAGGTTTGTTTCAATTATACACTTCTTAAATTCTTCTGTGTCGGTTTATAAAGAGAAAAAGAGTCGTTTCTAAACAACTGACAATTGTGAGACCATTGAGTACCTAGATTTAAGAAGGAATTGAGATTGAGACTCATTATCACACGGTCAGTGTACTGATCGTGAATTTGAGTATCATTGCATGTATGCATTTCATTAAATATATTCCACCAGCAAGTAAAACTGCACTTAAACGTTAACATTCGCGTAATTTAGAATTTTTATTTCCTTTTGTTAAGTTACATATTTCATGCGAAATAAGTATCACACTGATACATGGGAAATACAACTTAATAATGTTAATCCAACTTTTGTATTTATTTATTTGCAGCAACTAATCTCTATTCTTTGTCAGGCGGCACGAAAATATATTTTACATAAACAATAAATACGAAAGTAGGCAAATTTTTCATTTACAAACATAGACAATTCAAATTTCATCACAAAAATGGAAAATTTAGTAAACTACACCATAATTTACATTTACTTAATTTCCATAATTTACTGTTTTAGATAATCGGCTGAATTTTAATTTAGTTATTGAATATAATGTGCAGAGAAGAATAAACAAGAACAACAAATCAGGGCTGATGAAGATATTAGCATGATTTAATAAGAATCGCATTGCAAAATGTGGACTGCTGAGCTAACCGCTGAATAATGCTCAGAATAAGTCACACTGGAATAGAAAAAGTGTAATTTAATAATAATATTTATTTGGGAGTAAACGTTTTTAGCTTTCATTGTCAAATGTGTAAATCCAGACTAAAAAGGACACAGTCACTGGGTGATTGAAAAGCAGCAGCAAGCAAAAGAACGCGGTGCCGGCCAGTCAGCTTAAAAGAATTAAAGCTGCACCAACCGTCACCTAACATGCTAAGCCTCAATTATGTTGAGAGGTTATTTTCATAGTGTGATCTCTTTTGTTTTTTAAAAATTGCAGTTATTTTAAAATTTTGATTATAATTTTAGAAAATGTCAAATTTTCGTCAGGATTTTGCAATGCTAATATCTCAAATAATGTATAATAAGGTACTGTGTCCTTTTTAGTCTGGACGTACACAAATTACAAAACTTTAATCATGCACTGTAAGGAAACATTTGTTGAAAAGCTGATTCATCAAAAGTAGTTGTTGTAATAGTTGAGTAGTACTATTTTGAACATTAATTCAATGAAACCTAAAATAGAACATTGTCTAGACAATTCGTATTATGTCGTCATGCCTTCAACTTTGGTCTAACATATTTTCCATGAAAGCATGCTTCATCTCACATCTTTAATTTTGCTGACTTGGGATAATAAATCTCACATCTTTTAACATAGTGTTCCTGAGATGATTGTCTAGATACCAGTTAGAAGAGAACCAAATGCACACTCGCCACTTTACCAGTGTCATGACAGCTTGCGTGCAGTTATAATTTTGTCCAGACTAGAGAATTAATTTATGACTTTGTTGTTGTAAAAGAGCGGAAAGATATTAAGAAACAAAAATACTCAAATCTATATAAATAATCAATTCTTATTGTAACTCCCTGCCGATCGCATCAATCGTTTAGCACTTACTTTTAGTCATAGCTTTGGCTTTACCCATCCGAATTTATTTTGATTTTTAGAGCAGGCGACTAGGGTGCATTTGTAATTCATTCTGAATCTTTTTTAAAGTGTAGCTAGTCAATGCAAAATCCCACAAAGGGGATCTCTTTTATTTCCCGTATAAAATCCAGTAAGAATTTTTTTATTTTTGAGGTTAAAATCGTCAACTATTTTTAGAAATATCATATTGTATATGACGAATAGTTAAATTGATTTTAATAAAATTTACCCAATGAGTGTATATTCATATATAATAATATTAATATCTATGCGAACAAAATAATAGTGCATATAATATTCATCCTATAAAAGAATGTACTTAATGCATTTAGTTTTCATTTTACATATTATATATGTTTATTGATACTGACTTAATTGGCAACCTCAATTTTGAATCAATAATGAATTATTATTATAATAAATACACAGACGGTAACTATGTCTTGATTAAATGCAGAAATATTGGTAGAGTTACTTTGGTTCATCAAGTTAGTAAAATATCAATACATGTTCACTTCATTTGGCATTCGACTATTCACTGCACTAAGCTGCTAGGAGACATCAACATACTTGTTTTACTATTTTGAACAAAACAGTTGTTTTTAAACTGATAAGTAAGATTTGAAATATCAAAAAATGGCAGCTAAATTTCTAACAGAAGCTTTTGATAAATATTTTAATTTTATTAGCCAGAAAATGTGGCTATCAATTTTAGTGTGGAATCAAAAGGACCAAAAATTAGAGATTTGTAGCAACCGAAGTCGTTTGTACGTTTGTGCTGCAATAATCGTTGTGGTAACTATGCTGGATTTGTATATCATTGGATCAATGTTAAATCAGATATTTCGTCCGTCTCTACATGCAGGATACATCGTCGTTTACATTGTATCACTTCTTATATTTTCAACAACATTATTCTTCAATTTTCTAATATATTCCCATCCAGACGAATTTGTTAGCGTTATCAATCGTGTAATAACACTGGATAAAAAAATAGTCGGTACGGTAATAAAGGAAATAATTTTCATTTATATTAATATTTTATAAGCAAAATAAACATAACAGATGTAAAATCAGTCTCTTGTATTACTGAAGGTCTGTTTTAGTTTTAATAGTAGTATTGTCTGCATTTGTATTATGTTGTGGCAAATATATATTCAATTTACAGATAAATACGTTCACAAATCCGAGAGGTCTACCGTGAGTGAAGAATTGCTTTTATTCAAATATATAATACTGTTGCTGATGCTGATGGCAGCCGGAACATCCCTTTTCGTCGGTGTCTTACTCTTTACTTTCGATCTGACACCAACGGTGTACTTACTGGAGACCACATTTTCTACCATCGATTGCATTCCTATCCGTATTGTAATGATGCCAATTTTTGCATACGTTGTTCTTCATTGTTGGTTCCCGGTTTTATTTTGTATTATATTTGTCATTTCCTACGCAGTTGTTGTCTCTGTTTGGTTACGTATAATCACAGCAATAATTCTCAAGGTTGATAGATATACCCTCACAAAAAGAAGATTTCGTGACCACCCACTAGCCGCCTTGCATATATACAGATCTCTTACAGTCCTTAATATTCAACTCAATTACTCTTTCATTCAAGCTGGTGGTCCTGCTCTTATTTTGGTTTCAGGTTTGCTCACAATTCTTTGCACGTTCTGTTGCTTCAAAATGAGACATGTGATTCCCATGCCAGGATTCACAGTCGTTCCCCTAATGGATTTGATGTTAATCATAATGCAGAGCATCTCAATTCCTAGTTTGACGTTGGTCAATACAAAGTCAGATATTTTCATACATATTTGGAAAAGAAGTCAAAATCTCCGTATTCGGAAAGGAGTCCTCAGCTGTCGTACGATGGGATTCTCCATTGGACCGTTTTACATCATGAAAAGATCAAGTGTTATGACAAATCTTGCAGTCGTTGTAGGCAGCACAGTCAATCTCATGTTATCCGTCAATGTAGAAAGCTCTTGCTGAATTCTTAAACCGGGCGTAAACTAGTAACGAATGGAAGAGTGACACTGTGAAATGAACTATTACACAGTAACATTAACTGTGACATCGATAGATAGACTGGGAAATCTTGATAGCCACAATACTAAAACTGTATTTAAACATGTCATGTCATTGAAACGAAATAATCAAGCATTGACGATCTCCAAATTCAAATGTAAACTGCAGTGAGTTGCTGAGGCTGTATTCACACAGTAGTTAGTTTAAAAGGTCACATGTCATGAAGTAGTTGACCGATTGACCCTATCTGCGTACTTAGCCTACCAATGGACCACTAGAACACCTGTATCAGGTTTGAAGTCATTATCTCAAACCTTTCTTTAGTTATTGTGCGAACAGACGGACAGACAGGCAGTCAGACGTAAAATTCGTTCCTATACAAGTAACATTGGTTACTTAATAAAATAGAATAGAAATAGTCCGTCTCTGTGCAGTTTGCCACACTCCCTCCCCCTATGAAATACAAGTAGTACAAGGGTTTAATCATTGTAGTATTTATAATAATAATAATATAATATACATTTTATGTAATAAAATATAGGATAATAATAGTGTAAAACATTCGTCCCAAATAATAATGTAATTTGTGTATTTATTTTTTACTTTCCTAATATTTTGCATACTATTTTATATTAAAGTATTCTATATTTATTTGTACAGTAGCTTGAGTAGCTTCATTGGCAACATCAATTTTGAGTTGGTAATAAATTACTATTATAATAAATACACAGAAGGTAATTGATACTTGCGTTTCGTTTAACTGAAAAAATGTTGGCTGTGGAACTAAGTTAAGATATTATAGCTCTATTATATACATGCTACCTAATATATTTTACACGTGTATTACTCTACAGTTTTAGTTATATTTTATTTTTTGTTGGATTGTGACCAAAGCAAAGGTCGGACTAAGTAATTTGCATCTAATAGCGTTGTACTATTTGCAGGCAATAATATGGGTTACCCATCTGCAGCAAGATGCTATATGTTCATTGGTTATCTACCTCCATTCCCCCTACCCCATCCATTAAAGCAGCAATTTGTTCATGAATCATATCCATTCTGCAGAAAAATATAAAAATCACAAAATTAATAAATCATATCATTTCATTTTCATAGAAAGGAATTGAAACTGTAGAACGGCATGGTTATGGCCGGGTACGTAATTACGTAAAATCCGTAGGTATGCGTTATAAGTGTTGCAAAATATCACAAAATCTTTTTCTTTTATTTAAAAATTGATTTAAAAATTTAAATAAGCTTTGTTTTTTAATGAGGTCTTTTACTGACATTGGTACTGTTGGTGCGATAGCAATAAATTCAAGAGGACAAATAAGTGCTGCGACTTCCACGGGAGGGATGACTGGGAAAATGGAAGGAAGAGTCGGAGACAATCCGATTGTCGGCGGAGGGACATTAGCGGATGATGAATCTTGCGGAATTAGTGCCACCGGATTTGGCGAAGCTTTTATAAGATTTAGAGTTGCTTCAAAATTTTCATCTTTAAACAGTTTGGGAAATATTTTCCCTTGGAAAGGACCCGTATCCTGAAAAGACGACTTGGTCATCTGCATTTGTCGAATATCTCGAGACGGGAAAGATAAATCTAAAACCCGAACAAGCCGACTCAAAAATGTCAGTTTCAAATAAATATAAATTGTAAACCCTGAAAATTTGACATTAAATCGGTTTTCTATGTTAGATATGAAGTAATGAAGTTATGCTGGGATAAAGAACCAACCAAACGTCCTCCTTTCAAGGATCTGAAATCATTTTTCGATCACGCTGTCGTAAATTATAACGATTTACTTAGATTTAAAAATATTTTATCAAAAATCTAACCATTGGCAAATAATCAAACCTGTTGTTTTACAATAGGGTCCATCAGACTACGACGTTATACCTTCTTAGATGTTTGGGAAGTGGAGACGATTGAGCTTAAGTTGTAAAATATTACTTTATAATTAATTTTTGTAACATAATTTGCACATAGTTGTTTTTAATTTAAAATTAAAAAAATACGACTTTTTATTATTAAGTTGTTATACATTCTCACAGGAAAGTGAAATAAATTGAAATTGCCTTCAGTTGTCATAAGGATTGTTTTTTATTCACATTTTCATATAGGTTAGTTAATTACGGAACGCTACTTTATAACATTGGTGTCTACGTCTGTACGTCTGTGCGTCTGTGACCACGATAACTCACGAACGGATTAACACAAATCGTTCCAACTTCTCACACGTGATCTCTGGATCACAAGAGAGGTCTCGTTAAAAAATGGGGTCAATCGGTCAACTCCTTCATGACCTTTGACATTTTCGAATAACTACTGTTTTAACACAGCCTCAACAATACACTGCATTTCAAACAATGCTAAGTCAATTCTATATATATTTATTAATTGTCTCAAATTTGAGATTGCCACTAAAGACACAATAGTAAACATCAACAATAAACCAATAGAATAAAAACGGATAATGATTTGCTTAAATAAAAATAAAAATATCTCAATTATTTATATTTGAGTTATAAAGGTGGTTCCGAAGTATATTACATGATCCTTTAACGACAGCTAAAGATATATCGTGAGAAATACTTTCGGGAATATTTAGTTTTTTGAAAATTGAGGATACAAAATTGGTGATGGTCCCCCTTGCTCCAATACATATTCCGAT
>JABASD010006153.1:0-10775 GCA_019776165.1 Pogonognathellus flavescens
TCAAACCGTTCTCAAGTAGTAGTGCGCACAGATACATAGATACATAGATAGATAGACAGACAAAACAAAAACATATAGTAGCTTCGCTACTAAATAATGTCAACGGATATTGCAACTCCACTTAAGTACAATATGTCTGTCCTACATCTCTTTTCTACCCACTTACATTGCACAAAGCAATTCCTAACCCACATCTTCATCAAATCAAATGGATGAAACTTTCAGCAAAACTGAAAGCAAGCAAGAAGTGAAACAAAAATAAACTTAAGCTCACTACAAATGTCAAGTATTTCTGAGTATCTACCAAAATTAAAATACAAATATTTAACAAAGTAATAGGAAATGCATACGTTTGCATTGGAAGTACAAATATGATAGATTGGCGGAATCTACATTAGAACAACCAGAGCTGACTTTGAAATGCTCTTCCTTTTCCTATAATTTACTTCACAGATGGAATTCATACTCCTAATCAGTTTGGGTGTTTGGGAGATCACAGTTGTAATTTTGCAATTGTGTCTGACCTTAATATTCACGTGCACTGGAAATTCAATGATTATATTATATTCGTTGAATTATATTATATTATAAAATTCAATTATTATCAATTCCATCTAATACGTACAACCAAATTATAAACCTATGTACTTACTTATTTAATTAACCTATAATATCAAAATGTAAAATAGCGTACGTAAAGATGACCATATATATTTTTGTAATGATTATATTCAATTTTGCTATTCACTGACACAAATGAAAATTGTTAAAATTGGAAGATAATCATTTCCCGTTGAAATGGAATTTATTTGATACATTCTTACAATTTCACAGGTTCCTTACTGGTACGTATAAAATAAATATGATAAATATGTCACATTTGATTTTTAGGTATTGCATTCTTTGGAATTAAAGAAAAACAGAACATTACTTAATTTTTGACCTTCAGGATTTGTCCCATCTGCAGGTAAATTTGGTGCTTGTGATTTAATAAGTGAGAATATTAAGCGAAAGTGTTAGAAAATCCACTGTGGAATATTTGACTGTGGAAGGGATTGAACATGCTAGGTGTATTTTGAGTCAGCTGTGAAAGTTGTTAAAGCAATATCTGTCAGATTGACAGCCGTTAGTTAGTCATCAATTTCCCATGAAAAGGAAAAACAGATGCATTTGAGTGCAGAGCGGATATTATGGATGTAGGTATGGACGGAACAGCAATGCTTGCATGCAACTACTGCACTACATTCTCTCTGTCTAAAAATGCAGAGCCAAAAGCTTAAGAATGTAAGAAGAGTACTGGAAGGGGAAGCCATAAAATTGTAAAGGTTCTTCAAAAAAGGCGAATAGCGAAGATCGTAATGTTCTCTTTGCTTGACTTTCGTTGAAGCCACTTCTTCTGCACAAGGAGTGTGCACATATAAGGCGAGAGGAAGACACGGAGACACTTGGATGCTTATAAAATTGTACTTGAAGGTTGTACTACTTAAGAGAGTCCACATTCAGTCTTTTCTGCCTTCTCGTGCAAGTGTAGTAGTCAAACTGCTAAAAGATGTCTTGAAAGAATAATCCCGTTGAAGAGCCCGAACATTTTCTCCGGCATTCCCTTTGATTTACTGTGAAAATGCATGGGACGCCATCATTTCTCACACTCATTTTACTACCCACCCGTTTCTGCACATACATTCCATGATCGCCGTGTTTCTGCAATGTGATGGCATCTTTTACGACTTAAGACAATCGCTTGTCAATGTAGAACACTTCTGCAGAGTGACGACCATCTCACGACTACCTCCTCCTGCTCCAGCCTCCACATTCAATCTCTTCAACAAACGAAACTCGGTCACTTTACATTTTGAGAAGACTTTAAAGATCCACATGGAGGTGATACATTGTGCATGTGTGGAGATGGAGAATCAGCATAACAGCCTTAGCATAATCCTCGTCGTAAAAATCAGCATATATTACACACAACTGATCCTCTTGCCGGACACAATAAGAGTCATTCCCAACTCTCTACAGCCGGTTCTTCCTACATGCACACAAAACTTTCTCCGTGACGTCCCACCAAATTTATACGTCAGTCTGTACAAGCTACATACGTTATGTCCAGATATCTCTCCACATGTAATTGCTCTCTCTCTCTTCCTATCGCTATAATAACCAGCTATGACTAATGCCTCTTTTTTCGCTTGTAATTGTAATATTTGGAAGATTAGCATAAAATATTGGCCCTTTGTGTTCTCATCGCCTCTTGTGCTGTATTTCCAACTTATATCAATATAGGCCGAAGAAGCCACTTACATGCAGTGCTACTACCAGAGTACAGGGAAAGCGTTGAAGTTTTGAGAGCGGGAGAGAGCAAAGAGAGATGGAAAGTGTCTTGTTTTGTGCCAAAAGTTTTTCCTGTTTGGTGTACATGTAACTGTGTAAGCTGTGTGTGTGGAGAAAGAGAATTTGTTGAGTGTTGTGTGTGTGTGTGTGTTATATGGGTCTTGTCGCCACTGCAGTGCCCATTTCTGTATAGGTGATAGGTAGTGAAGTACAAGGATGTAGTACAAGAACGTGTACATGACTCGTACACGGAAAGCAGACAGGAAAGTTGAGTTGAACACACATGGTGCACATGGCAGTGTGTGTGGCAGAGGAAGATCGGGTAGCAGTGGCTGTGTGCTTGGAGTTATCGTTGATATCTGTATGAACTATCTGAAGGGAACTTTAAGCTAACAACTAACAACTCAGCTCACTTGAGTATTGTAGTATTCATTTGGTTTGGCCAAATCGGCAAGATAAAACACAGTGTCATAAATCTCGGCGTTTTTTGTCATCACTTTGAAATCTTTATGGGGCAGAAAAATAGTTTCGTACTCGTTTGCCCTTTAGTTGCTGTATTCTTTTTGTATTTCTCAGATTCTTCTCTCTCCGTCTGTCTCTCGGTGTATTGGATTGGATTGAATTGGTCTACGGCCTACATGCATTGCTGGATTCAATTGCCTTTCCCACTCTATCCCATCACACAGCCAACTACTATCAGATTATACCATGTACCACACATAGGAAGTATACTCCATATGTATTACCATTAACTACATTATTGCTATTACATTACTTACATTACATGCCTCTGTACAGCGCCTACTTCTGCAACATTGGATTGCTTTGCTGCACATCGTAACATTTTGTCTAAAACTTCTCCCAGGCTATTTCTATATTTCCCTTCCAGAAACAGATCTGTCTATGGATGTATGGGAAATGCGAGTGCGGGTATTATGGGATGATCCACTTGAATAGATACATTTGACTTCCTTGCTTGCTTTGCTTAGATTTGCCCAGAATAAACTCTTTCGTGATATAGTCCATGTACGAGTCTTTGTGTGCGTATATCATCTGTGTACTTTCATCGCCTCGCGTATACATAATATATTTATATTTGAGTTTACTCCCACTCAAAGCTCAAGTAGCCGTTAGTTGTATTACGGCTTACACGAAATGGAGTGAATGTGTGTTTCTATTTCTGTAAAGTATCACATAACCTTAAAAACAGAGAAAGTGATGTTGGAGAGGACGAGGAGGAGCGTGGAGAGGCTGCGAGTCTGATCATTGTAGCACATAGTAAAAGGATAAAGCGAAAATGAAATAAAAAAGGAGGAAGGGAGTTAGTTTGGTAGAAAGTGGCATTTTCAATGTCTTTCTTGTCATTTTGCTCACTAAAGCCTTCTTTTGTTTGTTTCCTATTGCTGTTGTTCAGTGCAGTCAACTGCATGCTCCTTGGTACAAGCACAATGAAGAAAAGGAGATTTCAGAATTTATCGACGAATGAGTGAACGAAATGAGAAAATTTCGGAGATAACAACAACAACAGCAGTAACAACAAGAACCGTGAATGAATGAGTGAGTGAAGACGGGGTGGAAGAGAAAGGAGAGAAGGGCCAAGCAAAGCGAACGACTCACAATGCTCCTCTTCTTTTCATTTTCATTCTTGCATTACATTTCGCTTAGCTTCACGAGTACTACTTCGTTTGTTACGACAACACAATACATTACGTCTCTCTTCCAACGACGACAACGGCCAACACGATTCCAGTCTTTCATTTCTTCAGCGCATATACTCCCAGAGATATTCTCTTCTTTAAAAGCAACTGGAATTCACTGGAATAGAACTGGAAAGAACTGGAGAGAGAGAGAGAAAGAGGAAGACGATTAGACACGAGTGAGACTTTTGCGAATGAATCAATTCAGAATTAATCTCATTCAGACAGAGCCATAAAGCTCTGCGAGAGTTGGGCAGCACACGGAAAGACTCACTTCTTCCCTCTCCTTCTGCACGACACACACCAGAACCACCACGACGACGACAACCAGCACGGAGGAAGCAGTGAAAGTCAAAGTGAGGGAGAAAGGAGCTGTGGAGAAAGCCAAACGTTTTAAAGAGCAAGTGGTGAAAGTAAAAGGAGAAAGTGAATGAAATGATGGCAGGAGTAAAACAGTTCTTCATCCTCTCTCCCACACAACCAAATGCACAAAACATTTTCATTTCAGAGTGGAACCGTTTGCAGAATGAATCTGCAACAGAGTTGAATGAATAGAATTGAATCAAAAAGCGGCAAACAACTTTAACTTGCTTTACTCAAATGCTATTAAAGTACCAAAAACACAGGGAATGTCTCCTACACTTTAAATACACCGAACACTTCCACCATTACTTGCACGTACTTTGGTGCACTCTGGTTTGTGAGTTAAAAGTGAGGAAAAGAGTATTGGAGAGAGTGGGAGAATGAATGTTGAGTTTGAAGGTCTCCGGTTGGATCAGTGAGGAGATTGACGGTTGGGAGATTTATCACGGCCTTTCCTTCTTTATTCCCATTGTACACAATAAATTCAGACTCAATTCCACATTTGACCAAGAAGGAATGGGAAAGGAGCTGAGGAGATTTAGAAACGCATATCAGCAGACAGTGACATGCATTCAGCTTACTTTTCTCTCAGATTGATCCACATTTTTAGAAAACTGGGCTACTGTGTACTACAACTACTTCTATTCTCTTCGGGATAAGTTGAGTCTAAACCAAAGTGGAATGAAGGAAAAACACAAATAAAATGGAAGTGGATATCAAAATGACGAAATAGATTAATCGTGTAAGCCACCAGCTCAGAACTCTTCTGTGTTCCACCACCCATCCTTGTAATCGCACAAGTCCATTTTAACGGCATCGCAAGCCACATTTAGTTCCACCAATGCACCACACACTCAACACTGCACAAACACACAACACACACACTGCATTATACATGGACAGGACTTCTACTGTTTAGTTTAGATTGCTGTAGCTGTGTCATGTGGAAGGAGGGATGTGAAGGGAACAGATCGGAGGAGAGCAGTGAGCTGATCGAAGTGATCAAATTGAAAACGAAGCTGGACAAGGACATGAGTCATTCTGAAACAGTTCGGTTTGAATTGTGTGGCTGGAAGTAGAGCAACACAACAACCATCCATATTATGCACTCAGGTTAATAAACAAACAAACAAACCCATGCACGTCCATCAGAATTTCAAACAACCATCCCTTCCACTCTCCCAACACTTTCCAAAAAGAAATCCGCATTATTTTGCAACATCATTTCATTTGATACAAGTTGGGAATTTTATTAACATTGCATTGGTTTAGATCATGGCATGACTTTTCATTACATTCCAATTTGCTAACGAAGAATGAAAGGCAAAATAATTATGACAAGTTGTTGTTTGGAGAAGGGTAAAATCAAAGAAAATAATATTGTGAAGGAAATACCTTTACGGTTATTATAAAACCCATAGGACTAATCCACATACAGCTATTCCTAATAGATGCAGAAACGAACTAAACGTGACTAAACTTCATTTATCATTTAGTCACACAGAACAATCAAAGGAGGGGGAACTGGGAAATGCTGCGGCTTTAACGATGCGATGTATTATCTCATGTAAATTATCTTTATGAAGATCCGTCTCTGTTTGAGGTTGTGTGAGAGGATGATGTCTTGTGTGTGCAATGCCTACACGTAACATCCACCAAACATCTGCACTGTCAAAATGAATCTATGCTACAGTAAATAATAATATTTAGCAAAGTGCAGATAGAAATAGGAATCTGCTGCAACGCAGCTTCATCAATCGCTCCAGCCTTCGTGTGTAGCTAAAAGAGATTGAGATTAGATTGTAAACAGAATAAGGCGTATTCCGAAATAATGATAGCCATCTCAACTCACAATATTCCTTCTCGTATAGTATCATATGCGAGTGTACACAAACAGACACACAATGGCCTGTCATGCTATTTCCATCCAGCGCTGTATCAACAACTTCATTTGCTACAACTCTCTCTCTGTATAATATACATTACACAGAACAGAGATGCAGAAGATAAAGGCAATAGAAGGAGCGTTCATTTGCACAGTGACTTTCCAGTTTATTTCGTTATTTATAGATGCGTACATGCTTTCCATAGTAGATGTTTACACATTCTACAAATGTTACAAGCAGATACTTATACTTACTGCGTAGATGTGAGAATTTATAATGTGTATCAGATTCACAACCAGCTAGTAGCTCGGTTGATGTGGTAGTACTGCTATAAATGGGGAAGTATGATCAAAGTAGAAAGAATAAGTTGGGAAAGCCCAACTGGAATGCAGATATGATATTCTAGCGATAATAATGCAGTTGAATGTAGTGGGAGGCAGTGGAAATTATTTGGTAGAAGGTAAAGGCTAAAAATACATATTTGTGCATCATTTGAGAAGGAGAGTGAAAGAAGAAGGTTGTGAGACGAGATGCCTCCATATGCTAGGGTGGATATGCCTGTATATATTTGTACAGTGTAGTGTGTGTGGTGGTAGCGTGGTAATGGTAAAGGGTTGGGTATGTGAATTGCACATGAATGTATTATGCAGAAGACATGTTTTGCTGTCTCTGGTTGAGAATCCAATCCGCCTCGGCTCTTTAGCAGATAAAATGAAAATTAATGTTGCTTGGTGAGCTCTTCAAAGCTTCCAATTTCTGCTTCACACACACAGTCGACTCCAACAAACCTTTCTATTTCCTTAAACAGTCACACCACTACTGCACTATCAGGCTGGACTGCTGTCTGCATAGATATAGAGTGGTGAAGGCAAAAAGTAGATCTAAGCAGGGAATTTGGTTGTCAGGAGACAAAAGTGTGGAGGACAAGGTTGTGCGAAGAGCTTGTATTATTTAACAACATCTTCACTTCAACCCTTAGAAAACAAAATTTTATGTAGAGAAAATAAGTTGCATGGAGGAAAAGAAGAAGCGGAGTGGTTGCGTGGGTACAGTGGAGACCAACTCTTCGGTAGCTCTTATATGGAGCCTTGGAGAAAGAGTGTTTAGTTTTGGAGTGTGGTGGATGTTTAGCCGATGGAAGTGGCTTGTGGTCTTCTCCCGTCGGCTCCTACAATCACTTTGTACCTAATGGCTCTCCCTTCACTTGGCTTATTGTGTAGTCTTACGCGTACTCCTCCTGCCTTATACAGTCTCATTTCGCAGTCTTATGAAAGTTCACCTTGACTATATGCACTAAATCCTTGGCTAAGCATGTGGTCCACCTTAAAGCAGAGGTATTAGTTAGTTGTTACACTCTCAAGCTCTCTGTGCACATTTGTAAACGTTCAATTTGTATGTGAGCATGCAGCTTAACAACTACACAGGCATTTGATGTAGTGCCGTGTAAGTTTACACTGATAAGGTCTATATTATGCTCTGTGCTCCGTGTATGTGTGTGTGTTTCAATGTTGGTGGGTTCAAGTGCACTCCGTATATTACAGGCACATGCAGAGTGGAGTCAGGAGAAGAGACAGCTTTAAAGAGTCCACCATCCACCGCAAATCTACATAGCACTAGGCAGGACTAGGCAGGAACTATACGGGAGCCATCATGCTTTGTAGCTTAGTCATTTTGCATGCATTTGCGAAGGTATGGATGTTGTAATAGACGTATGGTAGTGCCTAGTACATGTTTACGTGGTAACGATGATTCGGATGTAGAAGCGATAAAGTGTCTGGAAATAAATCCTCGGGAGTGACCTCACTACTTTCACTCCGCATCTCATCCTCACTCGTGTGAGTACACAAATAATGTTTGCAGCAGCACCACTCAACTGCTCAGCATACAAAACACATTCAGCCCTATCAGCATAGCCTGGTGCTCTTTAGAAGAGCAGGACTGTGAAACACACAATACGTGCTGAAGGAAGGTTTATATGCAATTACTAAATGAATATGTCGACATTCATCCTTTCGCGAGTTAAATCGGAAAACACAAAGGTAACTTATTTGGTATGGAAGGTTGTCGTCGTTTGAGAACGCAGTAGCAGTAATGGGACTCACTAACGAGTTTAATTGTATCTCAAAGTTGGATTAGTGGCAGTACCTACTTCTCCATGCATCTTTTCATTCTCAATGACCATGTCAAACGCTTCACATGTAAAATCATACAACTTCAACATCAGCACTAGCAGCAGTTGATATTCCGAGTTGAAGTAGCGAGAGCTGTGTACGATAGAAATATGCTTGAAAAATGTACATGACACAAAAATGAAATGTCTTGTTCGATAAAATGATTAGTTTCTACTGAATAAGTTATTAGAAGCCATGTGTATAGTATAGAGTGTATCTATGTATAGCCTATAACCTATTTACTTAATTATTATTGGTTAAAGATCATTTTGAAGAAAAATCTATGGAATACTTAATTACGTTCAATTTACTATTTTAATTAGAACATTTTCATCGGTTAGGTATACTGCCTGGTTTTGCTATGTATTATTAAAACAATGGTAGCACGTAATGTATCTACATAATTATGTTATTCACAAAAATACTAAAATAGATAGTAAATATTATTCGTGTGTTGTGTAGCCAATAGTTGTTCGCTGCATACTAAATGGTTAAAACCGGGTTTGATGGAATAATACCGGAATAGCGGGTGTTTAGCAATTGTACATTCGTCTTAGCTTGGTAATGTCATGTCCAGTCAAAACACCCTGAGAACCAAGTGGCCTTCCATCCTGCAACAAATGTAAAGAGACATAACGCAACCAGGCAGATTGAATGGGTCAATGGGTGTGGCTGAAAAGATGATTCTACTGCTTGTTACATACCTTAGCTTGAATTGTCTCTTGTCCGTTCATACTAAAGTCCCTTGAGTTGTAGTGCATGATGCTTACGTAATCATATGGAACATCGTATGTGCCCACTTGTGACCAGGAGTATTTATCAAACGCATAAGCGTACGCTGCAACCAATCATGTAATATTTGTTGCACCACAAAATTGCATAATTATTAGAAAGGGAATTAAATTGCAAATTAAATTGCAAAATATTCTGGTCTACAAAAATTGATCTGAATGAATTTACCGGGTTCAATGTTTTGGTAAAGAATGTTAACATGATCATCCCGATCAGGTCGAGATTGTTCATGGAAAAATCCTAAAGCGTGAATCGCCTCGTGAGCAGCGGTGCCTTGGTGAATGCATCCTGGAGCTTCCAGATTTATTTGCTGCAAATTCACATTTTTATTTTCTTCACTAATTTTCAAACTATTCGTCCCATACATGCAGATTTTTACTATTGTGTACCTGACGTCCTCCGAGCCTTCCGACGTATGACCAACACCCCGTACCACCATTTCCTCTTTCAATAAATGCATAGTCTCCACTTGGCTGTGCATCGGATGGCCAGATGAGAACATCGATGCATAGATTGACATGTAAATCATACAGCGCGCTGTTAATAATAGCGTACTCTTCTTGATCTGTACAAAAATTGAAAATCATTTTTGATTTCGTCCCGACAGTCAAAATGACATAATATGCCATAAATGTTATAGAATTTTCCATAATTACTGAATCTGCCGTCAATTTGTACGTAAAATCCATTTCTCCACCGGTAGTTTTCTCCAACGATTCCAGATTTCAATTGCTCTTCTGTGAAAACTATATCTCTACCCAAGATTGGCATAGGATCCGTTAGATTATCTGTAATAACGGAACGCGTAACAAAGTAATAAGATCACCTTGAAATGTGTTGATTCTTCTTTGAACTATGTTAGTTCATATTCAGAATGGCAAATCTCTATTTACTAATGAGGCTTACTGACACACGATTACTTCATTGTCTTAAAAAATGTACTATGCGCTTGCTTAATTTAAAATAATTTTTTGATTAGATGATGAAAGCAGTTTTGAACTTACAGCGAGTTGTAGGTGGAGTAGGGTAAGTTAAAAGCGGGTTTGTAGGTTTTCTGGGCTTGCAAAAGACTAATGTGCCGCAGCATAGTACTAAAATTAAGCTCACTTTAAAATTTGCCATTGCAAAAGTTAATAATAAATAAATTAAATGTTAATTAAAAAGAAAATAGTGAGAGTTGAAGAACGAAGCTGAGCACGCAAATAAACTTGTCTCAAGTTTGAGATGTAGTTTTATAAAGTACGAACGAGTAAAACATAAAAGATTGCAATAAAAGTAGTTGAGATTAGATTAAATAACATTTCATTTGTGATTGATTAGCTCTCACAAATGTCACTTGTTAATGTTGCAAATGTTAAAACTGCCATGTGGGCTATGCTACAGAATAGTTGTGCAATGTGTAGTTTGTAGAGCGCATTATGAATAAACCCCTTGTGACAAACGGCTTGAATATTTATCGAAGAAAACATTTTGAAATATATTTTTATAATTTATTTGAAATATATTTTTATAATTTAAACCCATTTTCTATTATA